>JACDOX010000031.1:1209916-1244974 GCA_014549065.1 Cardinalis cardinalis
GGGAAGGGAAGGGAAGGGAAGGGAAGGGAAGGGAAGGGAAGGGAAGGGAAGGGAAGGGAAGGGAAGGGAAGGGAAGGGAAGGGAGACTATGATTTCTGTAATCTCTGTAACTTTATCAAACTTTTCTGATGTTTTGCTTCGTTCTTCACTACATCCTAGGGGACAGATCTTCTGCTGGCAGCAGGCACCACAAGGTTTTCTGAAAGACTTTTGTAATTACAATTTAAATCAAGGCCTGTTGCATCAAACCACCAAACACTTGGAGCAATGCCAGAGATAAGGTAGCAACTAAAACTTGTAGAATAATGGCCTAAATTTGAAGATATTCCCTGCAGAAGCACTCTCCTAAGTCAGTTAAATCTATGCAGATGGGTTAGCAAGAAACTTTCTATGCATACAAGATAGCTAAAATTCACCCCTCTTCACTGTTATATAATCTATTTCACAAAGGCTCTCTATGTACTAGCCAGTAAAATAAGCAAATAAGATTAGCAAGTCTGTTTATCCATACCTCTCGATGGTCAGCACCTCACCTGGTACATCTGGGGCTCATTGCAACCAGCCTTYATCCAGACAGTCTCCTGTCTGGTGAAAAGTCCATGGAGACATCCTTAGGCTGAGATATATGAGCAGRGTAGAAGAGTGCCTGCACAGCACAATACCTGTGGAGCTCTCCCTGCCCTCAGATGTCATTCTAGTAYAATACAGTTCGTTTAGATAAAATATCTGAACAAGGATCTAAATGGAAACCAGCCTCAAAAAGAAAGAAGGACACAGCTTAATGTCCTGAGTATGAAAGCTGCACCGACTTCAGGTACAACCCAGCATTTTCTGTTTACTTGTTTCGCTCCTCGCTGACATATCAAGAAAAATGGAAAACATCAGAACTGCAAGATCAAAAAATCTAAAAGAGATCATTAAAAATTTGGCTTTTCTTACTGAACTTCGGATGCCTAGAAGCAAGATCTCCACATCTGAGCTAGTCCTTGAATTCCTYTGTGGGTTTGGAACATGAGAGCAGAAGTATTCTTCTTCAAGAGGGTAAAGTTACAGCAGTTCAACTCAAAAACTTCAAAAGTGATTTGTCATCTTTTACTATTTCTTGTGAAGAAGACTAACTGCACCAAGCTTCCACAAGACTGTCAATCTCAAATATTATTAAATCAACAAGTTATTCTCTTTCTCTGTCTCAGTTCTCTTACTCAATGGCCAGAGATTAATCTTCTGACCTCTAGCATTCTTTTTATTTCCTTTCTGGAAATACCAAATTTTTTTCACAGCCAAACCCCAAAATACTCTTTTAAAGAGAGAGATGAAATTTGTTTACATTTTAAAATGAAAGCCACATGGGAACTCCCAAAGAGCAGGTGGCAAGAGCAGCCTACAGTCCTCAGGCAGCACAGACAGGGGTATCTGAGAGCCACATGTTTCCACTGAATGGTCTCTGAATGGAAGCTGGTGAATTCCCTGGAAGGGTGTCTCACAACAGGAGCCAGTGAGGCCACCACCCTGCAGGGCTCCTCAACAGTAAAATCCTGAGCAGGGGGAACCTGTTTTCACCCTTTAATAACCACACCTAGAATCCAATGCTTCTTTACTCAGTTTGAGGCAAATTTCACTCAATATTCCCCTAAATCATGCAAAACCACCTGGCAAACCCTTTTATAAAGGCTGGARATCCATCCAGTCTTGTTCCTGAAGAGGAAACTTTTCAAATCCAACTTGAACAGACTTCACTGTTGCAGAAGTGGCTACTGAGGGTGGATAGTTTGGCTATCATATCTACTTCTGTTGGTACAAGAAATGACCTTTAAGTTAGGTTTTCATGGCATAAAGCCCCACATCCAAATATTTATTTATTTATTTATTTATTCAAATTATTGGAAGCAATGTGACTGCATTATTTGTCACTGGGCTAATCAGCCAAGAAGAGAGACATTTCATACCTACACTTGCTCCTTCCTCTCTCTGCACACTGCTGAAATAAAGGAATTTATGTACTTTAAGCCAAAAATATGGTAACTTTATTAATCTTTATGAATCAAACAATATATATCTCAAGCAGAAAAGACTTAATTATCTCAGTTTAGTACTTTGATCAGTTTTTCTTGTCCTGTATTGTTTTTTTCCAAGCTTTCACCAAAGGACTTCTCACATTTTGTGACAGATGCTATTTTCATACGTCCACTATTAATCCTCTCAGATTTCTGAGATTTCAGGAGCAGGTAGTGAAGTTGCTGAAGCATTTCACAAATGAAGCCCTAATCCTAGGAGATCATTTATGGTTAAGAGTCTCAGCTTTTAACCCATCTTTTCTCTATAGATTTACCGGCAGTGGCCAGATTGTTGGAAAATTGCCTGGCTGTTTGATCCTTATGCCCCAGTGYCTCAGCAGAAGCATGCCAGGCATTCCAGGAATTTTTTTATCTGTTTCATCCTGGCTCCAGCCCWCTTGCAAAAGTATTCTTCATGCTATGTGGACTATGGTGTTCAATAGCCTGGACCGGTTAAACATTTGTTACCTCCTGCATTTACATGGTATTTCTCAGCTCCCCTCAGCTGCAGCAGATTGTTACCCCTCCAGCTCCTTTCTCCTTACTCTCTGAGGTCTCACTTTCAGTACTACAGAATTAAGTATTTTCCATACCCCTGAAGAGCTGGTAACATCAACCCATAAATTTCAACAAAACCTGAGGCGCTACTAGATCACAAATAATTTTTTAAGTATTCCTTCACAGACTATGCATACAACTTCAGCAGAAATCCACTAAACAAATATGTTTAACCTCCTTAAGAGAAAACATGTTCCTTTTAGCAGCTTATTCAGAAAAATAAACTCCTTTACAAGTTATTTTTGGTTGAGAGAAAATATATTCATCCCAACAGAGCTTGTTCTCTAACAGGTCACTTTCCAGTTACATACACTTTTTTGAAGCAGTGGAAGTCATGTCTTTGAAAGGGCTCCTGCTTTATCCCAGAYTCATTTAAAAGAGTTTCACGTGTCAAATATAAGACACATTTYCTTGCTTTTGATTTCTCTTTCATGCATTTACCCTTTCTACTCTCTATATTGTCTATTCACATTTTTTCAATAAAAGTCAATATAAAAATAAAGCTAAGAAAGATAAATAAGAGGGATTCATTGCATTCCTGTGTAGTTTGCTGGCTGCACAATAAACTTATTCAATGAATTTCAGGCTTCAGTGTTCTCTTTCAAGCTCAAAAGTCTCAAAAATTTTAYATTTCTCTTGAAAAAATTTCTCTGAGCAGTATGTCAGTAGTGCCAAGACAAAAAGAATCTCCTCAAAGTGGATGTCCACTCACTCCAGCCTATCTTCATTAATGGTACACGCATTATGTTGGTAAATGGTTCTTTTCTTATTTGACAGTAATTTTTCCTGAAGTTTGCTAGAAAGTGTTGTAACATGTAAGCACTCAAATTTATCAAGCAGACCTTATTTAAACCTGTCCTCTCCTACCCAAGCACTGTGTCACCACCAAATCCACTAGGTCTCGTCTATGCTGGAATGTCACCATGGGTTAAATCCCTCGCTTTATTTGCAGTGACTTACCCATATCAAACTGAAATGCATCCGTGCAACTCTGCTCTGTCGGTCTAAGACACTTTCCTTGTTCATCATTGCATCCACAACTTCATGCTTGTTTGAATTAGCTGCTCAGCATTATAAGCATTTATCTTGTGGTGCAATGTTAAATCACTCAGGTCTATAATTTTCAGCATGCTGTGGCACATTTACAAGAAACAACAGGAATCCTGGGACTGAGGTCAAGCGAGCAGGCTCCTAGGAGCCTCATATCCCCCCAGCACTGCTTCCCAGCTCACTCCAGCAGCCCAGAAAGTGCAACACAAAAGCTCCGTGATTTCAGGAGTCGTTGGCACAAGCTGGGCATCAGATGCAAAATTTTCATCCTTGGATTCGGCCCCTTGGTTTCCATGGATCAGAATCTTCCACATGGCATCATGACATGCAGCACCTTGCAGGACATGAGGGCTTATCCCAGTCCTCATTTCCTTGTTGCCTGGCGATGCGGTGGGCCAAGAAGCAAAGCTGCTCGTGCAGTGGAAGGGCAGTGTGGGAACCCAGTGAGGCCAGGTGAGCCTGCAGATGGGCTGGAGGTAATGGGGGAGAGGGGCTCATGCCCTGGGAGCTTCCCTTAGAACAYGAGAACACATTMCCATATCCCAGGAAGGACTTGTGGGACTGAGACCAGAGGAGGCCACCARGTTGGTCAGAGGGATGAAGCACCTCTCTGCTAAGGCTAAGAGWATTGGGACTGTTCAGGCTRGAAAAGGCTTCAGGGTGACCWAACTGTGGCCTTCCAGTRACTGAAGAGAACTTACAGGAAAGACGAGCCAAGGCTATTTACATGGGCATGTAGTGACAGGAAAAGGAGGAACAGATTCAAATTTAAAGAGACTAGGTTTATATTAGAGATTGAGTGGTGAGGCACTGGAACAGGCTGTCCAAAGTTGTGGATGCCACATCTCTGGGAGTGTTGAAGGCCAGGCTGGATGGAGCTCTGAGCAAACTGGTCTAGTGAAATGTGTCCCTGACCATGGCACCGGGCTTGGAGCAAGAGGGTCTTTAAGGGTCCCTTCTATCCCGAGCCATTCCATGATCCTGTAATTCTGTAATTCTACGATTCTGTGATTCAGGGCAATTAACAGAATTAAACCAGCCGTTTATTTAATTCAGCATGATGAAACCTGACCACGGCAAAGGTTTTCCAGGGGAAAGGAGATTACCCTTTCTACCGCGTCGGCCTCCCGCACAGGCACTGTGCCTGCGCTCCCCGTGGCGCCGTGCTTCCCCCCAGGMATGCCGTGCGTAGGCTGAAACCTCCACGGACTCCCGGGCCGCCCCTCGGGGGGCAGCAGCGGCAGCGGAGCCGAGCCGTGAGGGGCCGCGGCTCCCGCCCGCCCTCCAGGGGAGCGCTGCCAGCGCGCACGGCGCTCCGYTCCGCCGGGCGGCGGCTTGGCCTCGCCGGCTGCCGTAGCGGGGCTGGCGGGGCCGGGGCCGCCCGCGGGACTTCCGTGCTGCTGTGGCCGGGCCGCGCCGCTCGGGGCCCGCCATGGCGCAGCACGGCCCCAGCGTCACGCTGTCCCTCACGCTGCCCATCACCTGCCACATCTGCCTGGGCAAGGTAACGCCGCCGCTGCCCGGCCCCCGCGGGCCCGCGCTGGGTGCGGGGGGCAGGGAGGTCCGGCCGGTGGCGGCAGCTCTGRGGCCCCGCCGCGGCTCGACGCTCCGACCCTCGCCGGGGTTGTGTCCTTTTAAGGCTCCGGGCGGGGAAGGAAATTTGTGTGCGGCAATGGCCGAGGCTCGCTGGCACCCTCGGGATGTTGGGAAGCGCGCATTGTCCCGGCGGGAGCGGCCCGGGAGGTGTTGAATGCGCCGGGGGGCCCAGGGACGCGGGTGTGCAGCTCCCCGGGTGCCGGTGCTGAGGTTTGGGCGTTTCTCCCGGTACCAGTAGGATACTCTTATAAAATGCTCGGGGRGCTTGTGTTGGAGCGTGGTACTGTCGCAGAGGACAAGTGAAACAAAGAGGGGGTGTGTAAGCAAGGAGATTTAAAAAGTGTTGAGCAAAACTGCAGCAGTCTGGAGAGAAAGTTTCCGTTTCCTCTCTCTGACCCTTTCTCAGTTCCTTTCTCTTCTCCCTCGGGAAGCAGAGGGCTCTTGCTAGCCTGTTCTTCTCTAAAAGCCCCAGAGCTAATTTCATGGCTGTCACTAATTGCTTCGCAAATTCTTTGCGCATTCCTTACTATTTTTTTTTCCCCCTCGTTTTCCTTTCTTAAAGCTCAACAATAATTCCCAGGGGAGACGTAGCCTTTTATGTTTGTACTCTGGCATTTATCGTCTGGTTTGTTTCTACCTCACCTGGCCTTTACTCCCAGACCTTCTCTGTTGGAGTGATAACAAAAGAGCAGGCACATTTGATGTGTGAAGTAGGTGTGGAGCGCTGATAGTGAAAGTAGTCAGACGTCTCCCTTTTCTTTAGCCTCATAGTTCTAACAGTGTGTTACTTTCAGAAACCGTGTTTACTCATTTCTTGGCTTTTTTTGTGGAAGCTGAGTAAGACTTTCTGGCTGTTGTCCTGTTACTTTTCTTTTTCTGTTTATCTGTCTAATGGAAATGGAGGAGAACCCAAGTGTACTCTGTATGTGATGCAGCATGGATACCTTTCACTCTGCAAAAAGTGGAAAGAATGACAGGAGGAGACTGAAATTAAACTGACAAAGATATATGCTATTTGAGTCCACTCCTGGTTACTTTCTGATCTAAGCACTTAATAGTTTGGTTAGGYATTCATTCATATCTTGCTATAAAGCCACTGTGTTATTCCAAGCCACTATTTCATACTTTCACTTCCTTTTTAGATGTTCCTGCGTTTGTACGGGAAGAGGCTTCCACTCTCTTCCTTGCTGTCTTACACTGAGATAATACATTCACATATATGAGTGAATTGTGAATCCGTTGGTGATRCATGTAATAAAGATGCTTTCATTTGAATGCTTTCATTTTTAGACATGTAAATCTGTTTAAATTTTGGCAAAGCTGACAGCTCTGACTGCCCTTTCTTTTTGATAGACATCTTTGTCTCTAGCTTGGAAGTTCATTGAAAAACTTCACCAGAAAAACATATTTTCTTAGGATTAAGGTTTGAGGAAGGAATTTGTTTAGCTTGAATTAGGGAAAAAATCTTGTCAGTTTTTACTRTCTTTTGGGGGAAGCAGGGAGTATCATGGAGGGTTGACATAATCTGATATTTCCATGGTTTGTAGCATAGGCTTCAAATCAAGTAGAAGGCCCACCTTAACTCAGAATRTATCTCTTGCTACCCCTGAAAGATTTGCAAAGGTCTGACTGAAAGATATGAACTATTCACTGAGTATTATGGTAAGAGGATAAAAAAGGAGATATTGCAGAGAAATTCTTTCAATGAGTTGGCCGCTCATTGTTTTTAATGGAGCTGAAATCTCGGGCAGCAGGGATATATTAGCCCATTTTGTTAATGGAGGTATGTCAGAAAGTATATTGGCAAGATGTGCAATGACCATTTAAAATAAGAGTGAATTGCTTGGATCARTTTCATGTTTGTTACCTAAAATTTTTTTTGGTACAGTCTGGGCTGTCTTCTAACATACCTGTATTTTTTAGTTAAATAGCAGATCAGGAGCTGTCTGCTTCAGACTGTTTTACTTGTCCCAGGATGTTTGAAGATCTCTCTTGTTGGTTTTGGTGCCAACAGGTTGCTTGGGCTCAAGACACAGTTCTGTGTTGGTTGAAACAGTGTAGGATGTCTGGGGAWTGGTTCACTGGTGTGTGTCTGATTTTCCATGTGCCTGCTCCTCCATTAGTGCTGCCTGAAGGCCCAGAAGTGCCTTCAAAGTGAAGTAGATGGGTACAGGATTKGATGTGGATCTGCATAGGAATGGCATTCTGTTGGAGGGAAAAATTAGGAAATTGTTCAAAATCACCAAGSTGATCAAGCCTTCTGAAATAAACTGTAGTCTTTCTAGACATTATGGTCAATGAATGAACTGGAACTGTGCTGTAGTTCAAGTAAAATGCTTTTTTAGTAATAGATATGTCCTGATCCCCCACCCCCGGGCTTGTCACAGTTAGTGGGAAGGGCTGTGGCACACCAGCCATGGTGTGACATTTCAATASCAGCTTTTGCTGTCCTGGTGTGCCTTGCTTTGTGTGGATCCTGAGCCAACTGAAGTGTRAAACCCCAGCCCTGAAATGAAACTTGTAAAGGTGTGTAAATCAGAAGCACTGTACCCTGGAGAGTAATAAATGTGACTTACTATTTTGCTAGAGATAYGGAGTAATCATTCATGTGCAAGAAGAGTGCTTCTGTGTCAGGTTTGGGGTAACTGAGGGTCTCCTGCTCCCTGGGGGGAAAACCTGCACTCATGAAACATCTTTTCCTGTTTGGATTATTTTATGTTATTCTGCCCTGTATCTTTTCATCACCATCCAAATAACTATTCTCAGGCTGCTTCAGAGTAAGAAAGAAGTATGGCTTGAGAAAAAGTCTTTTTTTTTCCCTGCTAGCTGCAGGTGAGAAGGYTCTTTTTCTTATAAAAGAAAGCAATAAGTAACAGGAATTTTTAAATTAGAAATAATGGAAATTGTAATATTTAAATGTTTCCAAAGCATTGGTGTGCTAATGCTTGCAAAAATCACAAAAAAATCTTCTTAATTAGAGGTGAAAGTTCAGTCTCTCTTTGTTCATACTTTCAGTAACTTGAGTTTCTGTTTATGTATAGATGCTTCCTTTGACTCTCAGGATTGTCATATTGGAGATCTTAAAAATATTGTGAATCCTGTAAGGTAACAGAGGCATAGAGAGTGAATTGGAGAAGAAGGTGACAGATCTGGGCCTTAATTCGTATCCATGAATATTTCAGTGGTTAAACAGTTGGGGTTTAGCTCCTGCAACGCTGATCATATGGGTACAATTGCTACAGGACACGTCTGGTCTTTTGGCCCAAAACTGACTGTCCTTTCCAGGTGCCTCTTTCTCCCTGCCAACATTTCATTTTTCCTTTTTAGTTTGACGGCTTCACTAACAGAATGAAAGAGGAATGGCTTGAAAAATATGAGAAACTTCATTTAAAGATGAAGATTCTCTTGAACTTGAGTTTTAAGTGCAGTACAGTAGCATTTACAACAGTATCTATTCTGACATWTCTGTGTCTAAAAATACATTTCTTGGAAAAAGATTGGAGTGAAGGAAAAACAATTATTTGAAGACCCCCTAACACAAATGCTAATGTTATCAAGAGATTTGAGAGTGTGTATTACAGTAAACTGTAGCAAACTGCAGTAAGGCATAAAGTCTTTTTCTTCTTTGTCATATTTGGTCCCTCTATGCACATTTACTTTCAAATAGGGTTCATAGTTAAATGACAAGAGAGAATAGTGCATTGTCATTCATATTTTCTAAAAGTTTGTTTACCCTGCTGTTTTGGAAGGGGAGGGAAAGCTTGAAAGAATCTGTGTCTGATTGGAATATTTAATCCTTCAGTTAGCTGCCCCATTCTTGGCTAATGACTTATTTAGTAGCAATGCATATCTAGCAGGAGACTTGAATTAGTGATTGCTGGTTCACATTTCMGCTCTGTGGTTTTGGCCCTGATCCTTTTAAAAGCTGCTTTCCATGAAGCTGATCATCCGCAGGCTAAAGTTAATCTGTAACACTTTATGTTCCAGTGATGCCWCTTCCTCAGCAAAGTGTTGGGTGGKGCCAGTAGAGATCCCTCCGTGCSTCACTTTTGAAAAGGCCCCCACTTTGGTTGTGTTCTGCCTTGGGAGGAGAATGTATTTCGCTGGAGTGGCTTGCTGTAATTCATGGAGGTTGTGGGGTAAAGGRAAGGTTCTGCTGCCTCTCTGGTTATTAACAAGCTCTTGCAAACAAGGACCTTAGTTCTGCAGAAATTGTTACAGCTTTGGTGCCTTTAATAAGAGGGAGATCTGGTGCTGTGAGTCAGGAGATTTCTCCTAGCTAGTCCTGCTAAACAACACTGTCACTTTACTGCAAGGCCAGACTTGCRCTGAGAGATGGGGTTGTGTATTTTTGTATTTTGTTACTTGAAGGAATTTTAAGGTATTCATAGAGTGTGTTTGGTTTTTTTTTCTTTTTATTTCCTCTTTAATGCTAAAAGGTCCGTCATCCAGTTATCTGTGTGAACAACCATGTTTTCTGTTCCATTTGTATTGAAGTGTGGCTGAAGAACAATAATCAGTGCCCAGCTTGCAGGATTCCCATCACACCTGAAAATCCCTGCAAGGAGATTATAGGTAAGGACAAGTTTAGGCTTTTAAATAACTTTCTGGTATTTACTGCTGGAGGAGATTGCTTTGAGTCCRGAGATGCCTGGATACCTTTTCTTCTGTGTGTTTTTTACCAACATCTAAGGAAGAATTAACTGAAWCTTTAACCTTGTAGCTATTAGGGATGTTACTAGAAAGTTCCAAAGACATTATGTATATTAATGGCTAGTTTATCCAAACACAATAAGTACCCAATGGCTCTAATCATTGGTTTTAAATCTTGGTTKGATGGTGCCTTTAACTGAAAAAATGCATTAAAAATGCATTCTCACCTATACATTGCAACCTGTTCACCTAAGAGACCAGCAATTAGCAGAGAAGTAGTGTACTTCACTCCAGAATCTTGAATGAGTATGTGGCGTTTTTTACTTGTTATTTGTTTTGTTTTGTTCATCACTTCCTCCTTTTCTTTTTTTATTTTTAAGAAAATTACTCTTAGCACAGAAATAAGATGAAGCTACAGCAACTGCATGAGGCTCTTAACTTTCCCWGAGCTAGGAAATACTGCAGTCTTTATTTGACATAAAATATCAGCCCTGCTGTTTCATTCTAAGAGGAAAAAATTACCTGAATAATCTCACTTTAAAACCTTACAGTAACTTGTACTAATTAAATGTATGCTTGACACCCTGCCCCTTTCCTTCAGCTCTGTTTTATTAGTATGGTCTTAAATAACATARGATTCTGTTAAGGAAAAAAATAGTTGAAAAATGTAAAATTTTCTTCCTGATGTTAATCAAGATTTTGACTTCTAAACATTACTAGTTGGTACTCAGTTTGAACCTGTGTTGAAAGTGAAAGGACTTTAAATCTTCCATGGTAGCCAATTGGTCCAATATTAGATGAATTTGTAGTTGATRATATGAAAAGTTGTATAAGGTGGATTACTAGTATTGAATTGACTGAAAAGGAAACAGTATCAGTGCTTCTTTCATCCTATTGTTGCTTTAGGAGGAACAAGTGAAAGTGATACTATATTTAGTCCAACAGTCAGAAAACACCTACGTAAAACAAGGCTTGAATTGCTCCACAAGGAATATGAGGTAAGGACAAGGGGGAGTGTTGTGACTTTCCAGATGAACTGTAGCTGTTAAACTACGACATACAAATGGTCCTTTTGCTTTGAGTCCCGCTGGTTTTAATTTGAGTAAAGATGTATACTGTATCTACATGAAACTCAGTTGCATTAAAATGCCACCTTTTGACTATGGTTAGGAGAGAGCATTTGCTGGTGCTTGAAGTGGTCCCACTGAAGTCATGGTAATGATCTTTCTAGACAACAAGTAGCCAAGTACCGCCAATTCTTTAGTTTTCTGGGAATTTCACCCCCAAGTGCTATGACAGCATTTTCTCCATGCATGTTAGGTGTAGGAAACTTTTTTGCTTGTCTTCAGTAAAAGCACAGACATTTTCTGAAACAATTCCCTGTTGCTAAGATAGACTAAATTCTGTCCTAAAGAATGCTGCTCACTKTAACCTTCTGGCATAGGTTAATTTTTAGCATTATTGCTTTATTGTTTTCTGAAAGTGAGTAAATGCTTGAAAGTAGAGCTGAATGCTCCAATCTTCTGCTGGGAAAATACTCTCTTGGGAAGAAGATGGAAAGCTGTTAATAGGGAATGTGCTTAGTTCTTTTCTCAGCTGTTGTTTCCTCAGTAGCAGCAGTGTGAAGACATCACATATTTTTGAAGGAAACCTAGAAAGGAGAATGAGGGAGAGGAAGTAGACTCTCTCTATATCCTTAACACTGGGGAAGTAAGAGCTATCATTTATGACAAGCTTGYCCATAGCTCAGGTTCTTTTAGTCTCTCTGAGAAGAGTAAGGAAAAGATGCTTCCTGCCTTTCTGAGGAATCAACTCAAAATTCATATAGCTAGTCCTAGGATAACATAAATTTCTTCTTAAAAAACCGCTTATTTTAAAATGGTTGTTTCCATGCTGGGGGCAGGGGCGGGCATGGTTATTTGTGAAAATATGCCTTGGATTTATGTAAATGCTGTACATGGCCTYCTTAAGTATTGTTACCATGAACAACTCATACACTTGAATTGGTAAACAGTGTAGAAGAAATKTTTTCAGGATAAATTATTTCTTTTATCCCTTTAACAAGAGGCTTTGGAAGGTTTTTGCTTCCCTGTGGCTTCAGACTAATACAGCTAGGAGCTTTGTTCTTTACATTTTGAGATTCTTCCCTAAGATGTTGCTGCTTTGGTGTAGCTAGAGTGGCCTTTTCCAGGCAGTGTTCTGCTGTTTTGAATTTGGAGACTTTCAGCATCCCAACATGTGACGTTTTCAGAATAGTATGAGAGAAACACTTAAATAACAGCAAATGAGTCAGCAGAAGACGACCTTAAGAACACTCTTGATGCAGGAAATGCTCCCACAGAGTGCCCTAATAATAGATTCATGTTGCTGAATGCTTTGAAGCTTTTGGTCTGCTCGACAGTTTGTTCAGGGTCCTTTATGTAGTCAGGGGATTCCCTGCACTAAAACCTTCAGTGTGCTTGAGTGTGCAGGTTGATTAAAATCCTGCCTAAAGCACAGTACATAAGCATACTTAGATTTATGTGTAGGTGAAGGCATGCATCTGGGCTTGCCAGAACCTGTGTTTCTACAGAGCTRTGGGAACTTGCCAGTATTATTTAATTAATCTCACAAATTATTTTAATTCCTCTGAATTTCTGACAACTTTAGGATGAAATAGAATCCCTGCAAAAAGAAGTAGAAGATCTGAGAGGTAAAAACCTCAGTTTACAGATACAGCTGAAATCTCTTCTGGATCCTGCRACATCAGCTTTATCTTGCCAAAATGAGGAAACTAGCCAGTCAGCAAATGAAGCAAGTACCAGTGGCCCAGAAGCCCCAGAGGAATGGAGCAGAAAGCTGAAAACTGCCAATGATATGTGTGAAAAACTGATGGATAATGTGGACAAGTTAAGGGAGGTAATAAATGTAACAAACACATTTCTTCAGCTATTTTGTAGTGTAACTGTTTTGTCTACCGTGACCTTCAGGTACTTCATAGATCTAGAAGAAGGAGGAAAAAAATTGAATTCCAGTGACTGTTGGTGTATCATAGTATTTCCATATAGCCCTTGCAAGTGTCAGATGTTATTGCTTGTTCTAGTGAGTCTTGTATGTGACTCTTATTCAACTCCTCTGTCACTCTATGACTGGGTAATTGGATTATAGTAGCACTTGTCGACAGTATTGATGACCAGATTTTTCAGGCTTGCAATAATCTATATAATATATCTATTTTGCAACATTCAGTGGGTAAACACAGTACAGTTGGCTAAGGCAAATTTTGCACTATTGCCCTCCCTGCTAGCTGATATTTTTGGTGCAATTTGCTGAGGCAGAGTAACTTGACCCTTTGACTGAAAATAGACAAGCTTCAGCATTTTATGACCAGAATATCCTTTACTGGAAACCTGCAGACATTTATACATCTTGATGTAATACAGAAGTAAATCTGATACTGCAGAAGCAAGGATGAAGGAGATAGGCATGTGAAAAAAACCTCTAAATAAATATCTGCAGGCGCAAGTAAGATCACCTCAAACATTGAGGAAGACTGAAATTTCAGATAATTTGAAATCAAGGTAGAAAAAACTGGACTTGTATTTATTCAAAATGCTGCCTTGATTTCTKCTATTAACAATACTGGGTTACTTCCTGCAAAAGTGAAGTGTGGTGCATTTAGGACTTTTTAAAAAAGTTTTTAGCATTAATAGTGTTCACACTTTTTCTGTGCTATAGACCTGGAGGCACACATTGTGCTGTTCTGCCATTTTGTTAATGTGACACTTCTAGGACCTCAGGAGCTTCAGATTCACTTGTAGATGGCAAAATAGGATTCACAGCAAGAAGTTCTTGTCTACCTATATTTTTGTTAGGTTTCATTTCATTGAGTTAAAGTGTACTGCCTCTTTTTCTTTTTTTCTCTTTTTCTTTTGGGACGACTAAGTTTTTAACTTTTTCCCTAGGTAAGTAGTAAGAACTCTGTAACAGGAACTGAAGAAGGGGTTTTCTTGGATATTTTTTTCAGTATAACTTTAGCCTTAGCAGGAAAAGAGATTTAAGCATATGAAATCTCTGGATTTGGTGAAGAGTTAGAAAAAAATAGAGGCTTAGATAGGTTTTAGGGAAGAATTCTTAAACTGTTGTCATAGAATCATTTAGGTTGGAAAAGACCTTTAAGGTCATTGAGTCCGACACTTTTTTCCCATCTGTTCCCTGTCCAATAGCTGCTCAATTCCATAAGTACCTAAAGTCAGTTGGCTCTGGCAGACCTTGTCTCACTTGTCAGTGTGCACTGCCCATCCCTATTCTGAACAGCAAGACATCTTTCCCATGCACATACTTCTCCCTGAAAGTACCTGACCCAGGAGTTTCAACCAGACAGCACTTCCCAGTTAGACAAGATCTCTCAGTAAATGTGGTTGTCACCACTTTCTTTTTCAAAACTTCAAAATCAGGAAATAGCAACCACCTTTATCATTTAATATTCTAGAGCAGACAAATATAGGGATGCYCAAATAATGCCCATTATTACTTTGAGTGGAGTCATAAAAAGCTATGGAAGTGGTGAAACAAACTCCATGGGAGAAAGCCTAGACTAAGTACGCTTATTAAAAATGCAGTTACATGAACTCATTAATGTAGACATTGTGCTGTAAGTGGGAGTCCCTTGCAGATTACTGACTTGGAGGGTAGAGCGCTAGAAGGAGGAGGACAAAAGAAGGACACCAGAGGGGTTCAGTCCCGCCTCACCATGTGCCACATSGATGCCTTGCCTATCAGTGCTACACAAGTAATGAAATTTTTTACTTTATTATGCAGCTGGGTGAACTGTGGTTTTGGATAGACAGAAAGGGCTTGGCCATGTTGTCAAATGGTTTGATGATGCTTTGGAACTGAGCACTCCTGAGTTCTCATTCATTGCTTTCAGGATAGTTTTTAGTGCTTTAATTTTTTAAATAGCAGGTAGTTGACACTCAGCTCAGGGCTCACCCTTCCCTTCTTTGCCACAAGTCTCTAGTTATTCTTTCTTTACTTAGGAATATTGTGATGTTGGGGATACGGTGTGTTCATATTTTTCTAATCCATTTCTCCTTCCCCTCCCCTGGRAAGGTTGCTGGGGATATTTGTATGATTATTTAAAGTTCTCTGTCTCTCTTCTTTCACTGTTTGATGCTTCTGAATAAGTACATTTCACTCTGAGCCCAACTGCATAGCTCTTTCTTCAGATCTAGCTCTAGATCATACTTTTATTATGCAGTGGAAGCATTATCTAATTGAGGCTATGAATTATGAGTCCTGGGCTGGTAATGCTGTTTTTAGCATAAGGAGATTGAGCAGACTCTAGGAGGTGCAAAGAGTATATTGTCTTCATTAGGATAGTGGCATTCATTGTTCTGAAACATGGTGGCAGGAAAACTTCTCTCTATATGAAGTGTATTGTTAACAAGGGTGTCTGCTGAACTGAGAAGAATGAATTGACCTCAATTCAAGGAGTAAGAACGGTTGTGAATCAGGAATCTTAATCAGAATGTCTTGGAAGAAAGTGAAGAAGGACTGCAAATAGCTTGTCGTAATTGATTTACATCCACAGGATAACTATGCTTTAAAAACAAGCCAAAAACCCACAAAGTAATCTTGCTCTAATTTGGAATGGAGGAAGCTGTTCAACATTAGTTTTGCTGATACCTGCACATTGTAATGTTAATGTACTTAACGTATTTAGTCATGTGGAAAAAAAAAACATGGAATTGCCATTAGGACATCTCCTTAATGACTTTCTGTGCTAACTAACATAGCTGTGTTTATTTCCCTAGATAGGACGCTTGCAATGTATTTTGGGAATATAAATAAAAAATGTCTGTTCGCTATTCAGTTTTGCAAACCATTTCCCATGATGATTTTTAAGTGGTGTCCCTGTCTGAAGGCTGTTTCCTGCCTGCACATTTCTAGTTCTGTCTCTTTAAAAAGGAGAAACAGCTTGTCCTATAAATATTAGAAGTCATTTCTGTTTCACTGTATACTTATTTTTTTCCTTTTCTTTTCCTTAGGCAAATAAGAAACTGAGTGTGGAAAACAATAGCCTTTTAAGAGAGAATTTGCGACTAAAAGCTGAAGTTGATAGTAGATCACCCCAAAAGTATGTGAATATTTTAAAAGCTACTATCTTTTATTTATAGACTGTTTAACTGTTGTAGGCCTGTTTAACCTAAAACTGTGGTGGTGTACATGGTGTTGCATATGTGTCTTCAGGTAGACTTTGGAATTTTTATCCTCATGGACTTAGGTGAAAAATGAAACTTACAAAATAGCATCAAGTGGGGGAGAGATGCAACTTAGAGAATCACAGCAAGTCCACAGTGAAGGAATACAACTTGACTACAAGTGCTGATCCTTTGTTACATGGCCAGTATKGCAAGTACTGGATTTCTATTGAAACACTGGATTTGTGTCTGAGCARCATATGCAGAATTGAGCTTCTGGAGCATGAGAACATTCTCAGAACTGACATTAATGTTTAATACTGTTTTAAATAGTTATAACACCAACAACAATACTCTTAAAAAGCAAAAACTGCACCATACTCATTAGAGCTGTGTTCTAAGGTGCATCTTCTTGGGAGGACTTTGTGAAGCAATATATTGATATTTTTGAAGTTCTTTTCCTTTCTTTCATTGGTTTTCTACCTTTCTTCTCTTGTTTGTTTAGATATTMAAAAGCTAATAGCTGTATTTGCCAAGGGTTTATACAGAGCTTTTGAGGAAGGGGATTGGGAGGCACCTGCATAATGTGAAAAGAAAGCTCTCTGGATTTTGTTCTAGTTCTGGCAACATACCTGCTGGAAGAGGAAATTCATCCTTGTAGAAGAGCTTACTTGCCACACTGCTTGTTATTAGTGACAGCAGGAAAGAAGATGCATGATCCTTGTGCTGTGGATACATGAAAGCACATTGTGCCCTGAAGACCCCTAATAAGATAGAGCCCTGTTTAAGGCCATGGCAATGGCTTTTATGGCATGGTGTATCTTTTCCCGTAAGACTCAAGAGTGAGTTGGCAAGGATGGCAAACTTAAAAAGTAAATAGATATAGCTAAATAAATCCTAGAAAAGAAAGTCTAGAAGAGACCAGATAATCTAAATTGATTTTTACTTTTCTGATATCAGGTAAACTCCCCAGTGGAGACAATTTCCCTTTCTTATAGCTTGTGCATGCTTTATCATGGTTGCCTAAAACAATAGCCTGTCACTTTCTGCTTTAGAAGCCCCGATATAGCCAAATGTCATTACAAATTGGACAGTGTCAGGGTCTGTCTTGCAATCCAGATCCCCACTAGATTGTCCTGTCTGTGTCTCTGCTATTATTTTTTATTATTATTTTTTAGTCTCCTGAACAAATATCACATCCTGCCTGCCTTTTGGGAATTTTCTTTGGCCTGTGATAACTCTAGAGCTGTGCATGGGATTTAGGACATTAATTGGATCAGACTTAAACTGGGCTAGGAACAGTTCAAACACTTCTGGAGTTTGTATTTCTGTACCTGATTCTGCTGTATTGAGTCTTGCCTTTGCTTTGAGCCCAGTGCGTGCTGCAAGAATTGAAGTACATACAAGGAAAAACTTGTCCTGAAAGAAACCCTTCAGCACATTAAATTTAGCAATTTTGATTCATCCAGCCTATACCCATTCATTCCTCATCACATCTTAAAGATTGAATTTGTCCAGGTCTTCTAGATACTTTTGACTTGAAAGAAAAAGTAAACATGTKTTTATTTGGTTTTGCTCTGCACTCAAGAATCTGCAGTGTTTATGGTTTTCTGAAGTCATAATGCTTAGGACTGGTACTAGACTACAAGTGAAGTCTTGGCAGCACTAACTAGAGCAGAAAAACTGTCTTCTGTCCTCTAAAACATATCCATATCTTGCAGTACCTTTTTTGTTGTTTCCTTTTACGTGACACTTCTAGCACAATGGCCAGTATCAGTTCTGCCAAATTGCTATTTAAAGTTACCTTCCTTCCTCATTTTGCATTTCTGCTTTTAGCACACAGTGTGGGAATTAACCCATTTATTGGCTTTCTTTAGGTTGATGTTTTGATGCACTTCAAACTCTATTCTTTCCAATCCCAGGTACATYCTTCAGATGGTGAGAAATCTCTCCTATCTTAATGTTTTTAGCAGAATTTTTAAATTAACTTTCATCCTTGTGGTCATTAGTCTGGTCAATATCCAGACCTAACATRTGAACATTTTTTAAATATTCTTTCAGCTCTGATGGCAAACTTTGATAGTATTTAACGSGTCTTTCAGCTAGGCTTGACACTTTGAACAGAGCTTGGAATAGATGGGGTTTTTAACATGCCTATAAAATCAGAATTGAAAGCATAGGTATCAGAGCCCAACAATATCACTAGAATTAAACTGTGCAAGTACATGGATTTGCAAGTATAGTTGTTCCTGTGTGCTTTATTCAGAAGTTTTCAGAAGTAATTTTTGCAATTTTTAGAGACCTGAGTAGGTCTCTAATGTAATTTAAAATAACTRCTGAATTGGATTTTTGTAATTTAGTGTCACCACTGTTGTTTGATTTTTCATATATTCCTTAGCTTCAGATTCTCAGGTATGGATTCATGTTTAARCAAATAACTAAAGTAACGAAATAAAACTGTTATCAAAATGTTTTGTAAAGGTTTTGTCAGTATTCAGTCCCTGTGTATCCCAACTGTAGTTCATTTGGTGCATGATGACATTGGAGCTAAATARCTCAACGTAAATTGTTTTAGTGGACTTTGCTTTACAGAAGAGGGAACACTAATGGCAGGTGAGTGATCCCTTTGTAACACAGACTCTTCCTCTTACATCACGGGGAAAAGTATAATTAGTTTCTTCAGWGGTCAATAAAAAACTTTCCTTTTATCATAGACTTGGATTGTTTTTTCTTTGTTCTTATCCATTAAAACCTGCTGAAAAATGTCATGTATGTCAATATAATCGATATTTCAGCCATGTCAGGAATTTTTATACRTTTTTTAAACTGATGATGTTGATTTATTGATTAGCTTTTTTTTCCTGAAAACATTTTGGAGACTAGACCTTCATCAGAATACCATACCATCATATAGTTGGGACACAGGTCTGAAAGGCAAATGAGGGTAAGTTTCTAGCTCTGATTCTTGCCCAAGACCTGCATTAGTGCTCCATTTCTCAGGCAAATCAGACTGATTTGTGGTTGTTGTTTGTTCTTTCTTTACCTTTTCTCCTGATGAATTTTCAGCAACTTCCACTTTCACAATATAGAACAAAAAAACTTCTGAAACTTAAGTTTTGCAGGATAATAAAGCCCTATTACTTCCAGCTCTACTTGAAATAGAAAGCTGTTAGGTCTGTTGGCAGGGCACAGTGGATGTAAAAGCGTTTTTGGCAAAGGGATGTTTGCTTTTTACCTGAAGGAAAATAACTAGCAAGTCCATCTACTCCAGGGTATAGTGTATTTTATGAATGGTTAGATTCAAATCCGTTTGAACCAGACTTCTAGGCTTCCTAGGAGTCTTTTCCCTAAATATTTAATCCCTTCTGCCAGTTAAAATCCCAGTCTGAGAAACTATCTGTAACATGCATAAAATTGTTGCATTATCTTTTTTCTCTGGTTTTGCAAGTTCTTTTAGTGTTGCAGTTTAAGGAGGAAGGAGCAGTTCTTCAGTTTTACTGTTTATCTTGTCTAGATTTGTGACTTCAGGTACACTGAAATCTAAACCTGTTGACCTGTTAATTTTCTTCGTCATTCTTTACAACATTAAATTGGTACCTAACTCAAATATTTCTGCACATACCAGACTACAAAATTCAATCTGCACTTCACCAGACCTATAAATAGGCTTCTAAAAACCCATATCCAGCAGGTAAGAACATTTGCTGTCTTCCCTGATAGAAAACTGGGCTATGGTCTCACCTCTCTGCAAGTTTGCTGGTCCAGAGGAGTGACAATTTTTGAAGACTAGCTGCAGTGTGGCCTTAAAAGTAAAGTAGAGGAAAGTAGCATATAAATAGCCTTCAAATGAGCTCTGAGTTCTTGARTCATAGCATTGAATCCTAAGTGCCCATTTCAGGCATGAAGATCTAAACCTTAGATGGGTAAGGACATTCAGATCATACTCTGGTTTTGTGAAGTTTCCAGGAGGATTGGGTTTTTTTTAGTAGTTCTGAAATAATTCTTTCTAGCTTTTGCTATTTGCTGACCCTGGTGATAATCTGCCTTTCTTACATGGAAAATCAGTGATTCACTGATAGATGTTAAAATGCTTGGAGAGGCTTTGGGTATTTGTCTAAATTCAGCCAATTCCCTTCATGAAAGTAGAAGCTCACTTCAAAGAATGAACCTGACTTGTCTGTTCCCAGCGGACAGTATGTCTTGACTTTTTGTGGGTTTTGGGGTTTTTTTGCTTGCTAGGAATAGGCCCTCATCTGGCAGTAATGCTTTTTTTAGTTCTGATGTCTATGCAAATATGACACACTTTTAAGATAGTAGTATGAAACCTGGGATGTTGCCAAGATGTTTCTGCAGATCACCTTTCATAGGTGATATAGAGGGGAATTGCAGAACTGGTACAGCTGGTACATGATACCACCAAAGAACTGTAGAAACTAGTCGTTCTTTCAGCTGGTTTGTTCTTGAATTTCCTTCCTTTCTTCCCATCTAACTGCAGAACCTAAGGGAAAATGTGCATCTAAATGATGGGGCTGGGTTTGGTTGTGCTCTCTGGCATTGCCCTTATCTCAAACTCTAATAAGCCCTGAGTGTACCTTGTCATTTTCCACTTTTCACCCTTTGTTTCTTTGGAGGATGCGTCCTGAACTGCAGGTGGCCCCCGCCTGGGCCATCAGGTGATTAGAACTGGAGAGTCAATTTCCATAGCACCCTTGCARCCCCAGTCTTGGGGAAGTGGTTATACAAGAAAACTGTCCATTGCAGCTTGCTATCCAGAAAGAGAAAAGTTTGTTTGAGATTGTGTGATTTTGAACTGACTCAAGGGCTCAACCAGACAGACGTGCTGCAGTTAATAGTCACTGATGTATGAAATAAAACCTTAAAGCTGAATTTGCAGAACTGATAGGTAAGAAGAGGAGGAAGAAACAACTGAAAAATTTGTTCTTCAACTTCACGAACAGTTTCTAAATGGACTTCTTCAGAAGTTGTCGTGGTTTAACCCCAGGCAGCAACTTAAACCCCACACAGCCTCTCACTCCCTCCCCTCTCGGGATAGAGAAGTGGAGAAGTAAAAGTGAAAAAACACATGGGTTGAGGTAAAGACAGTTCAGTAGGGAAAGAAAAGCTGTGCACAAGCAAAGCAAACCAAGGAATTCATTCACCACTTCCCACAGACAGACAGGTGTTCRAATGTCTCCAGGAAAGCAGGTCTCCATCTGTGCCTAACAGTGGCTTCAGGAAACAAACACTGTCACTCAGAATATCCCACCTTTACTTCTTCGTTTCCCAGCTTTTTACTCTGAGCACAATGAGTTAATGGTCTGGAATATYCCTTTGGTGTGTTGGGGTCAGCTGCCCCAGCTGTGTCCCTCCCCAACTTCTTGTGCACCCCCAGCCTTCTCACTGGTGGGTTAGGAGGCAGAAGATGCCTTGTAAGAGCTGCACAGGAGTTGTTGTTGAACTGYGAAGCTGTAAGAAGTTTTTCTTACAACTGCACTGTTGTGAGAGCTGCACTGGAACAACTAGAACAGTCCCTGTGTTACCAGCATTGTTTCCATCACATATGCAAAACATAGTCCCATAGTAGCTACTGTGGAGAAAAGTAACTGTATCCCAGATAAAATCAGGATAGGAGTACTCAAACATAACTGAGGGAGCAGTTGTGGAATAATGCAAAGGAGAGTGMCTCCAGCAATGTTAGTTATTCTTGCTCACTATAGGTGAGAGATGACTGCAGCTTTCTGATTGGTGTCAGGTTASAATCATGCTGGACAAGAAAAGGGACTCTGACTGAGGAAAGGTCCTAAAATATGAGCTTGGAATGTTCTTCTAGACATCCAGTGTCACTTCAGACACCATAACATATACACTACCATTCCTGGGGCTGGTAGCTGTGATACAGGGTCTGTAGATTCACCCTTCCAGAGTGATAAGTGGAGCCAGCAGTCATGTAAAAGACTTAAGGTGATGTGAAATATTGTTAGGTGTCTGTGTTAAGGATCCAAATCCCACTTGAAATGTGTTCCTGTTCACTTTATGAGTGATGATTTTGTTTTTCTGGGCTTGCAGTTTTCTATACKAAGGATGTACTTGAAATGCAGTGAGATCCTGCAAGTCATAGTTTCAGTGATACAACTAAAGAACAAGACTCTAACACTCAAAAGTCTGTCCATGTGGGAGAATATGACTTTCCTTTTGGTGTATGTGTGCTCTTTACCACATATATACTAAAAACCTTAACTTCTACCAAAGAATTCATCACCTTGTTACCAAGTGTGAAATAATTCAAATAYTTCAGGAAATATAATTTATCTGGATTTAAGGTGAATCTTAAATTTATTTTCATGTAACTGTATTGCATTCTGTTGTTATTGTCATAAGACCATGATTTTTTGGCTATRGCAAGGCTCACTGTATATCTGAAGGGAAAAAAAAAAAAAGGAAAAATCCCTTACAAGTGGCTTGGTTTGGGGAGATTGGGAGATTCTGGTTTTTTTAACCAAAATRTGAATGTTTTCAAACTCTCTTCTGGCTTCCTAGATCAGTCACTGAAGTACCTGTACCTGGAGTAATTGGCTCTCTTAAAAATCTATGTCCTTGAAAATTTAGGAAATAAATTTTAAGCAGGAACAGAAAGCAAGTACTGTTCTAATGTCTAACTGCAAAAGTAACTTTGTAGGCAGTTTGTCATATGTTACATTTCTGAAAACCAAAATTCCCAAGCACATCCCTCTGCAACAATTAACATATTAGTGATGCTATTTGCCTTTGAACAACATACTGTATTTTTTTAACCTGAGGACACTTGTTATAAAAGTTACACTTGAGAATACAGTGCTTCTTCATAAGCAAATCTCAGGCTGTCACTAATGCTATTTGCATTAAATAAACATATTACACCATTCTTCCATTAAAAAGGAATTACCAGGTATGCATATAAATGTAAACATGTTTTCATTTTCATGTCAGCATGTCTGTTAGAGGAGACTCCAGAAAATCTTCCTTGTTTTACAAAAGCATTTTTCCCTCTCTGTCACTTGGCTATTCAGCTAAATTGTATTTTTACATCATCTTTCTGWCTTTTATTAGGGAGTGTAGGGTTTGCTCCTGTAAGACTGTGTCAATAAGTGTGTTAGAGAAAGGCAAAATAAATACCTCTGGATCGCCTTAGGAAGTGGGAAAGCTCTTGCTTGAGCCCTGGTGTGCCGTAGTGGCTCCRTCTGTATCAAACTAAAATCTGTGTTCCTTTAACTGGAGGAGGAAATAAACCAAAATGTGTTGTATATAAGGATGCTTATTTCATGCAACCCCCTTCTCCTGAAAATATAATGGAAACATTCTTGAGCTGTGATTCKGCTTTTACCTAGTTTCATAGGGGTGAGAGAAAGATTTCTGTGCCTTTTTTTGTATTTTCCTCTTGTGTGCAGCTAGAAATGGACCGACTGCTATAAGCAGTTGGGAAAACTTGTTTTCTCGGGAGTAAGCAAATGAAGAATTGTGTGTCTTCTTTTTTTATGAGCATGAAGATAATTGGGTAGAGGTCCTGTGGAGGTGAAGGGGTCCTTGCCTCCATCGAGTTGAAGTCCAGCTAGCTTCTTTTGGGGAAAAAAGAAATCTTACTAAATACAAAATTTCTATGTTGCCATTTCTTGTCTRCAAGGAAGTGAGTGGTACGCACCAAAACTGTGTGAAGCTTAGGCTGATCTAATTTAAAAAGTGGTCTGCTAGCTGTGACAGAAGTGACTTAGATTGTTCTGTAAATCTTATCCATCACTGAACCATCTACACTAAAGTCTTCAGAGTTCTTTAAATATGCAGAAGCAGTTAAGCAGTGAAATATATCAGTAGATCTGGTCACTCCTGCCCAATTTTTTGGGGTTTATGATAGCCCTTTTTGCTTTCCCCAGCTGTCCAGTAATTGTATTGCAGTTTTCAGCGTACAGCAACTTCCTGCTGCTTCAAGCTCACAACTTGAAGAATATGGTTTGATTGTTTGCTGGAAATGCATGCATGTATCCATGGCTGTTTTGCCAGCATAGTTGGAGGCCACAGATAGCCACATTCAGATTTCACTGATCCAAGGGTTGCAGTGGGAGCATTTTTTGAAGAGGTGAGCTGATGAGGAAACTCAGTGTGACTCTGAGGGAGGGACAGGCAGACAAACGAAGAAAAACAGAAATTTCAGGCAGTGTTTAAGCTGAAAGAGTAAATAGAAGCCTGTGCTGTAACACAGAGCTGCAAGATGGAAAATGGAAATTCAGGGTAAGCCCACATAAAGAATTGTCCTTTCTTTGTGATATAAATAAAAACTTATTTGTCAAAGTTGTAGGATGGCTGCAGGTCCTTCCCTCCTTTCTAATAATATCAGAACTTTATTGTTTTTTCTTTCTGTAAATTGAAAGGCTTGGATGGAGCAGGGAATTCCCTGATGCTCACCTGTCAGTGACAGGTTAGAATTAGTCAGGGCATATAGCTGAAACTTTCACCTGCCCTCTGGGGAAGGTCAGTCTTGAAAGCTGGTGGAGGATGAGGGGAAGACGAGTCTGAATCTTGGCAGTTGAAAATGTGCTCAAGCTGGAAACCCTGTGAGCAGACAAATTTCACAAACCACAAGCAGCAGATTTTTGTATTGGAGTTAAGACAGAAATCAGATTATTCTGGTTGTAAAGCTCAGAAAAACAACTCAAAGTAAGTGGATATGCCATCCACAGGATGGGCGAGGAAAAGCTGTATATCTAACAGGAACATAATTGAAATTGTCTATGTAAGTATTTAAACCACCTCAAAGGACTAATGCAATTTCAGCATTTCATATCAGCATTTTGTTTTTGACAAGGTGACATTGTGAAAGAAATGTATTGTAAAACACTGCTGTACTGTAGGAAAATGATTGAATGTAAATATTTCAAGATGTGGACCACTGTTCAAATGTTATCATAAATCTTTGCCATTGTTTTAGGGGATAATTCTTCATGCATATTTGAGTTGAATTGATAGAACCAGCCCCTGGAAGGGTAATCTGCTTGTTATTGCCTTGCTACCACTAATACTTTAATTTTGTCTTTTCCTGTATCACCTCCACCTGTATGTTATTTGTGATGATTTCAGGTTTGTTTGGKTTTTTTTCATAACTAGCAGAGAGAAGTTCTTTTGTTTTCAAATTAACAGCTTCATTCTGTCTTGAAATGAGCTTGCAAACCTTCACAAGAATGTCTTTTTCTAGCTTAATATTTTCTTTCTTTTTTACTTATTGCAGGTTTGGTAGGTTTACAGTAGCTGCACTTCATTCCAAAGTGGAACAAAGTGAACGTGAAATGAACCGTCTGAAAAAGGCACTGGAAAGAAGTGATAAATACATAGAAGAAATAGAGTGTCAGCTCTTACAGCTGAAAAAGGCAGGCAAAGGAAGCCAGACAGTGAGTGCTGTTAGTGAGAGGGTGCTTTCCACAGATGCTGAAGGAGGTGAGAGCAGTGAAGATACAACATGTTTGAAAACCCAAGCTGAGGAGAAAAAGGCTTTGAGTACCAGTCAGAGTCCTGACAGTCTTGAGCAGCTGACAAGTGGTGGAACTTGTTTAGGCTCTTCTAGTCAAGATGGCTTGAACAGCTCAAATACCCAGTGTGCTCCAAAGGAAGAGCTATTTCCAGGATGTCACAGGGTTCTCCTGGATGAAAATAGTACAAATATGGATGCCTGCGTAGAAGACCAGTGGAATAAAATTGAGGAATGCATCCCATACAAAGATGAAGAACTTTATGATCTTCCACCCCCRTGCGCTCCTTTTCTGTCTCTCAGTCGCCTTCAATTGAACACTCCTGATGGAAAAGAAAATGCAAGAAAACCATCAACATTCCTGAGAAAACTGAAATTTGAAGGGTTTCATGACACTTCAGATGATTGCAGCAAAGATTCTTCCGAGCACAGCACAAGCAGCTGTAATAGYGAAAAGAAGCTGAACTGTTTTACTGCAGGAAAATCAGGGGTTTGGAGCACCTGCCCAACAAATTTTGCTGAGAACTTAGATTTTGATGGATCAGAGCAAAATTCAGTAGCTGGTCAGTCAGATGAGACAACAGCAAAGTCCAGTGATAAAACAAGTTCTTGCTTACCTAAGAGGTTGCATACTCTCTGCTCTTCCGAAATGAATCGSACAAGAACCTCCAGCGAGGCCTCTATGGATGCTGCCTACCTCGATAAAATTTCTGAGTTGGACTCAATGATGTCCGAGTCAGACAACAGCAAGAGTCCTTGCTATAATTTCAAGTCCTCTGATCTTGATGGTTCTTCAAAGTCAACAGAGTGCGCTAAACTTTTGAATGGAACAGAGAAGAATCTGGAAGAGATGAATGAGGAGCAGAGTATGAAATGTCCAGAGACRAGTGATCTGGTAGCTGACAGAACTGGCTGGAAACCTGCTATGTTTTCCAACCTCTCCCCATCTGACGTAGATATGAATGATCACTTTCCACTGTTTACAGGCCAAAATGTAGTGGCTACTGATGCCAAACCTTCAAACTCTTTATTTCAAAGGGACTTTTCCCCAGATGTACTGTTCAGTAACTCACAAAGGTTATTTGAGGAACAGAAGTTTAGTTCATGTTTTTTAAAGATGTCATCTGATCTGCAAAGTCAGATTAATCCTCCTTGGGTGTCTTCCTTTACAGCTGAAAGGAAAAATAAAAATATTAGTCAGTCAACCAAGAGGAAAATTCAAAACAGCCTTTCCAGTGCTAGTCCATCAAAAACCACCAAAAACTGATCCTGCTTAGGAAATCAAAYGTGACTCAAAGTTGTAAACCTGCAAATGTTTAATATTGACAGGTGAACTTAATTTTTAATTACTTCCATGTAGTTCTGATCCTGTTGTTTTTGACTATGTGAAAACTGAACATTCGCCTGCCCATTGCAAGCTCTTTTCCAAGGAAGAGCCATTCCAGATTCTTTTGACTGGGCATTTTATTTACCTGGGGGCTTGGGAGTTTTTGATGCTCTTTAAGTTATCAGATTACATGCTCTTCCARTTGTGAGCGCAGCTAATGGCTCCTTGACAGTTCTAAGTGGTCTTGTCAAATTAGTCATTTATGTAAGAATTAGTTTTAAAGGTTACATTTCCCATTCCTAAAGATTACATTTTGTGCATGTAAGGCAGCTACTGGCCATATATCCTATGGATTCATGAAATTGCTATAAATTAATGCCAGTTTTGCCATAAAACCTGCCTCTCAGAGGAAATGTTTCTGCTTAGACTATTTCATAGCACTGTACTGTACTGAAACTCTTGTTTTAAGTGGGTGTAAGGTAGCAGCCCCTTTCTTTTCAGGGTCACAGCACTTCAGTTAGAAAACATCACTTTTAACACTGTAATAATGGCTTGTCTCTTCTTGAAGTTAAGCACAATTTTTAATTTAGTGCCCAAAAATCATTGTTATTCTAAATGTGTTTAGTATGCCTGTATAGACCATAAAAATGGGTTTGTATGCTAATGATTTGTTTACCTAATGTGCACTGAACATCTTACATTAATACTGTACCATTTTGCATTAATACTGCATGCTTTTCTATGTGAATTGAATAAAACATGTTATAAGCACTGTAATCCTTCATGTTACCTCAAATATTGAATTAGCAAAAAAAAAAAAAAAGGGGGAAACTTTTTTTCCCCCTGATTTGGAAAATACGTATCTAAGTTTTGTAAAGCATAAACCTGAGATTATTCACAAAAAAAAAATTTAAATCTCCCTTCCTCCTCCTTGTTAGACATAGTACCATTCCAGTGTCAGCATCGATGCGGTTGATGGAAATGGTTTTCAGCCTCTCTGGAGGTGACTCTTCCAGAAAGTATTGCACAGGTCAACATAATGTGATGGCCTGCTACAGGCAGGAGACCTAATTAAGCAGCAGAGCAAAATTGGTTTCTTTGCATTATTGTGTTTTAAGTTCTTTTTAAGGCCATATTTAATTACAAGATGCAGAGGGTTTTTTTGCTATATAGGACTCTGATGGCATTTCTTAGAAACAGACGTCCTCGCCTCRTCAATACCTGTGATATGAAAAATCCATATGCTGCCTTTTGTCCCTTTGAAAAGGGTGATAGCCACTTGCAAAATTTCAATGGACTGGCTCATCTTGTAGAGTTAGRTTCTGTAAGCTGTTTGAACAAGAACTATGCCTCCCATTGTAATCTGAGCATGCATTTGTGCAACTGATATGTTCATTCTGAACTGGGAATTTTCTTTTTTAGCTTTACCAAAAAATCATCATTCAAGCCATGCATGTAAGGACTGTTTCWTGGTGACAGGCTGGATGGCATTGTACTTGCATACACTGCTTTCAGTATACCACTTGAATTTTTAATCTTCACAGAAGAATCTAGATGTTCAATTTTAATATATATTTCAGAAATTAGGGAGCTCTCAAAACTGACTTAAGTTATCTGTTACTTGATTTGACCAGTTTTACAGAGTCAAAAAAATGCTGCCTTGCTTCAACTCTTTGGGAGAAGAGACAAAGACTTTATTAAAACACCCTTGTGTTGCAGAGCAATCGCAAACACACAGTAAGTGCTGTGTGTTGTGGGTTTGTTTCRTTGTGGTGCGGAGGGAGTGAATTTATGGGCTTCATTTTACACTCTGATTTTTCATGTTTCACTTYCACTTACAGAGGCATGAATACAACTGGTGTCATGCCTTAAATCAAACTAGAATAAAGGAGTTTTTTCATGTTACTCATCCTTTGAGCATGAACAGCACATACAGGTGTGCTTTTCAATACAGATGTTTTGACCACACGTCTCTTGCAGCTTGAATGGATAGAAGAGCCAAGCCTAAGGTTGAAAAGGTTGCATTCCTCTTGGCTTAAAATTTGGTAGTGTGATCAGTGCCATATCAACTCCAAAATTTCAACTAAATRTAATGACTGGGGTTTCTTCAGGTATAAATTTCTCAGCTGTACATGGGGTTTCAGTTCTCCAGGCTGTGTTCTGTCGATGCCTTGCTTGCCTGATCTCCTTCTGCACTTGATAAACCGGCCTAAACTAGAGCTCATTGCTGCTAATTTTTCATGGTAGTTACCTAGTTATGTGGTAATGTAGAACTGGAATACACAAGATCAACTACTTTACTATTAGAATTTTTATTGAGATAATAGACATTTCCACATGATGTACAGATGAGATTTATTATGTCTAATGATATTTAATAACTCATAAAATTTTTACTTCATCTGGTAATACCTGCTGTACTAAATACAAGACAATTTGCAGATTTTAACACATGAGAATGCTCCCCAGGACTTTTAAGGAGCTCAGGGAAGTGAGTTTGCTACCAATCTAAGTTTGTTGTTAGTGAAATCTTTTGGRTTATTTTTAAAAGCAGGAGTGCTGAGGTAAAGTTTTTACTTAGTTATGCTCAGTTTTACCCACACAAAGTCTGACCTGCTTGTCCACCATTCCCTATAGGCCTTGTGAGAGTCCATTTCTGCTTGGTATTGCTTCCTCAGGTGAGGGGCAACCAGAATAGCTCTGCCTACAGGCACCAGACACAGACTTGGGCTGTGTTTGGTTTTAAATGTGCATATTGTCTCTTCTTGAAGAATCTTTAAAAAGGGGGCAAGGAGCACAATGCAGTTTCTATATGCAGTACAAGGCATGCTAACTTGGTCTCTCATCCTTCAACCTTCTTCATTTCTCACCTTTTYCCTCACCCAATAATGCCCTTTCAAGGCAGTTTAAACTGAGTGTGATCCTGATTCTTGCACAGCATCCAAGTCATGCCTCTGACTCCCAGCWACTGTAGGCTTGAAGTACAGCCCTTACACACCTTTTTTGTGCTGTGGTTATGGTTAAAGTTTTGCAAACTGTGGACACTCCTTCCTTGCTACTTTTTGCCATAAGAGCATCCCCGTGTAAATGGACTAAGGCTTCTACACTTTTTCCTTCCCAGGTTTGAACCAGGAAAAAGCAGCTCTGAGGTAACTCARTATGGAGGTTAGTGGTTATTCCAAGGTTTGCCCCTCTGGCTGCTAATCCATGTCTGGCCCTTCCTGCGCCTTGATTCCTTGCAGCAGTCCTCTGCTGCTGTGACAAGCCACCTGCTTGTCAGGCCTGGCCTAAAGGGGTGGCCTGGCTGTCCTGCCTTTGTGGCCCAGCGTTGAGGTACTGCCTCAGTGTCCCTCAGCCCTAACGGGAAAAGCCATCTTCATTAGCTGGAGGGTGGAGGGAAAAGCACAGCTGGGAAGCTTGTGTGTGACAGCTGTGAATGTGGTGAGAGAGAGCAGGAGAGTGAAACTGGGATGCGGAACAAATGAAGCTGAGTATTCCCGGTTTTCTCAGCTTTTCTCCTAAGTAGAAAGCATTATCTCCTCCCTAAAGGTCTTATGGGCTGKGCAGGTGCTGGTTTTCAGGGAAGCTGAGAAGACAAGTAGCCAAGCTGCTCATGGGGCCATCGGGTGCCCGTTCCAAGCCAGCAGAAAGTGCCGAGGGAACCCAGGGATGGGATGAGAAGAGTCCCTGTCCCTTTCCCGAGTCAGACTCCCCTTGGCAGCATGCCAGGGAAAGCGGTGCGGACCAGCCCCAGGGCTGGGGGCTCCGAGGCCACCCGGCTCTCGCAGAAAACGGTGTCGGGGCTGCTTTTTATCTTGGCCGCCTTAGAGCTATCCCCAAATGTTGGGGAGAGAAGTGTTGGCTCTGGGTGCCAGCCAGGAAAGCGGCACGGAGCCCATATGCCCTGCCCAGAGGGGGTCGTGGGGATGGATGCSCCTGCCCCATCCCTTCCCACCAGGGTCTCGACCTCCACCTGCTCAGCCAGGATTACGGTTCTCAGCTCGGAAAAAGGGCCGGGCGAGGCCGAGGTGTCCCGTGTCCGTGGGGTCGCTCCTCCCCGGTGCTGTCCTCCCCGGGCTCCCCCGCCCCACACAAACCCTCATTGCGGTTTTTTTTCCCACCTTCACTGTTAACAAAACGCGGTGATTAAGACTTGAAACCAACAAAGAGTTTTTCTTCCACCTTAACCTTGCACACAATCCTTTAACAAATTAATTAATCCTAATGAATTAACACTTCATTTATTTAAACGCGCTACAGTTCATGAATTAAATTTTCATGCAGTGATTAAAGGCTGTTAAAATATGCATGATTTCGTTAAAATTTTATAATAAATCAGGGCAATGTGTTACATGACAAGGCAACTACTTCCCAGCCCCTCGGAAGGTGCTTTGATTCGCGCGGGGGGGCGGGGGGAGCCGAGCGCTCCGCTCCCCGTTTGGGCAGCCGAGCGGGGCCCGGGGGCGGGGAGASGCGGCTGGGACAGAGCCCTGTCCCCTCGGAGCGCCCTTCGCGCCTCTCGGGGCCGGAAAGCTGCGTTCTCCGGCTGCCCCGCCGAAACGTGCCGTCCGTGCGGCGCGAGGGATCGCGGACGCGGGGGACAGCCAGCAGCCGGTTTGTCCCCGGAGCGGGGCTGCAAGGGAGCGGGGATGTTTCTGGGATGTTTTGCTGGAAGGGCTTCTCGGTGCGCTTTTTGATTCCTCCGCATCACTTGAAATAGCGAGCGAGAAACTTTACTACCAACAGGACCTGTAGTGTTTTCCACCGGACCTCTCCCTAGCTGCTCCGGGCTCCTTCCTTTCCCGAAAGGGGACGTTGTGAACTACCTTGGGACTTAAATCACCATCAAGCGTTTCAATTTTTAATATGACAGCATTCTACACTTTGGCTGCAAAAGCAATTATTGCGGCTTGTACATCAGTAATTAGCAGGTCTTTGCTGATGTAAGGAAAGTCCTCATTAGGACAAGGAAATACTTTTTGTGCATTCACCCAAGGGTTGGTTGTGTTTTGTTGTGCGTTTTGGTTTCTTCTTCTGAAGGTTAATTTTGATCATTTAAAGGAAAAATAGCTTTTACTTTAAATGGGATATTGACTTTCTGTGAACTTCACCAAATAACACATGTACTGTAGGTTTTGTCTCAGTGCTCCCAGTGACACTCAGGGTAGGACAAATACCACGACTGCAAAGTGTAAAGCTAACATTTGCTGAAATGAAAATATCCAGAGGGTTTAGAGTGAGCGGTGAGATCCACATTASCTATTTTTTTTAAGTCGGGATATATGATCAGACGTTAATAGTTAATATCATAAGCTTTAGTATATTCATCTTTGGGGAATCCTAAAAAGAGAAATCAAATACAATGGGTTACAGTAATTAATTTATAAATCGTTTCACTGTGGGAATAAGGGGTTATTTTATTGCTTTCTCGAGATAGGCAGTTCAGTCAATTAAGGAATTCTGCCTATTTCTTGCATTTGAAGCCGGATAAAACTATGGGAGACAAGTAAATGTGTATATATATGTGCTTCCCTTGCTTTATTGAGCATCTCGGGCCATAAACGTAGGGCTACAGCATGGTCGTGTCGCCAATGAACTCGCTCCGCAAAGCCTGCGAGTTTATTACCATCAGTATTCATGAGGCTGGGCGTACCCACGAGGAATAGAAACAACAGCGAACATTAAAATAAAATYTATTACCAGGCCCGCGCGATTCTGAGGCTGGCTCAAGCCGTCTGCCCGGGGAGCTGGCAGTGTGTGGCGGGGCCAGGGGGGCCACCGGGGGCTAGTGACAAGGGGTGCAGGTTCCCGGCGGGCCCCGGGGAGCCCCCTCGGGCAGCAGCCCCTGCGCTCGGTGCGGCCGAGCAAGCAGCAGGGCAGCGCTGGGGCCGGCTGCTGCAGCATCTCGGTAGCGGGGGTTACGGTCAGGCGGAATTTTTAGCGATGCTTGAAAAGTTGGCCTAAAGTTAGCTCTTGAGAAAAAAAAAAAAAGTCCCAAGGACTGAGAAGAAAAKTTTTTTCCTCCGGKACTTGATAAGTGACAGACCAAATGRTGCTCCACAAAAACTCCTCTTGTCCTTCTTCTCCCCTSTCCTGAAAGATCAGACAGAGGGAAGACTTGGCTGCAACTCCCTAAGGAGGCRCCTGCCCCCGGGGAGGCAGCGGGGAGCGGGCGGGGGCAGCACCGCCCCAGGAGCCGGCACCGGCAGCAGCCGCCCGCCTCCTCCCCGGGGTCGGGAGGCTTCGCTCCCCCGCACGCCGCCATCCCCGTCCCTCGGGCGGCCGCCACCAGGGCGGTTTCAGCGATGGAGCAAGGAGTCCCTGGCAGGGGGTGTGCCTCCAGCCGGGAGGGACTGCTTTCCCCCGAGGAAAATCCAGTAGGATGCATATCGCAAGCTGCAGAGACGGCGCGCCCACCCCCATCCCAGGGTTCAGAAGACACCTCGGAGATGGGACCCTCAGAACTCCTAAAGGTCCTCACCTCCTCAGCCTCCGGCTAGCGCTGGGGGTGGAGGTGGGAGAAAGGCTGCACTCTCTGCCTTTCTGGCCTTAAAAAATAAGCCAGTGAACAGAAGGGGTCGTTTTAAAAGTACTGGTGGGGGTTGATGTCCTCCAGCCAAGGAGAAGGTCTCGCCCAGCAGCACCTGCCAGAGCCATGGWATGTTCCCGTTCCTCTGGCGGCTGCCTGCCCTGGCTCTCTGCACTCCCTGCCTGCCCTCGCTGCCCCGAGCCAGCCCTGCCAGCCCAGAAGTTAAAGACCCGGGCACAGAGGCAAGGCAAGTGCCCGGTGGTATGTGGGCAGGAAGGCAGGTCACCGCTTAGCCTGGAAACCCTCCCCTCGGCCGCCTGTGCCRCCGCTTGCACAATTTTCCTTTCTCGCACAATTTTCCCTTCTCTCAGCGTTTTCCTTCGGGAAACCTGATGAACTTGGTCTGACAGCATCCTGGAGAGTGGGGTTCGCCAGAGGCACACTGATAAGCACCCGTGCATCCCAAACGGAACAGCATCCCTCGCGTTCCTCCGCGGGACGAGACGTGATCCCGATAATCCGCCTCCCTGCCCCGCCGAGCTCAGCCCAGGAGCACCGCGGCTCTGGGCTGGATCTCGCCATGGTCGGGAACGGCAGCCTGCTCGGCTCGGGCCTTGCTCCTGGAGCTGGGCGCTTTTCAGCAGCTTTGGCCAAAAACCCTGATGTCTCCAAATCTCTTACTCCCCATCCCGTTCCTAAGAGGGTTTTCCTTTAGAATGGATGGTAGCTGAGAAATGGCTGGAATAACTCATGGGTTTAAAAAAAAAAAAGTCAATAAATACACATAAGTATGGTTTGTGGATTCTGATACAATGATTTCGATAAATAAGGAGAGCCCAATCCCAGTTTCAAGTTCACCTCCTTCAGAGATGAAGTTGCATTTCGCTTCCCCGGGGGACACCGTAATGGATGGAGACCTGGCTCCCTCTCGCACAAATAATTGGCAGGCGTTCCCTCCTTCCTCCTGGACTGGCTGGGGAGCTTGGGAAAGGCTTATGAAGACAAATGTGTCTTCACTTGGGGTTGTGGTGTGTGCTGTTGTGTGCGCGTGTGTGTTTTCCTGCGTGACCTTTCGGCTGTGTTTATGCGCATAAATAAGAGACGCTCAGGAGAAACGGAACAATTCCGATGCACTCCCAGGCTGTCACATCCCTGATCCAGACCCCTCGCTGCCTCTCCCCGCTGCCTGCTTGCCTGCAGCCCTGCTGAAACAAGCAAGGCAGCGTCTGATCGGTCACCCAGGGACGGATCCAGAGTGCCCCAAGGGACAGACAGGATTCACTTCGGGCCGCTCGCTAAGGATTCGAACTAATCTCACAGGCGCGGTAGCAGACTGGCTCCTTCCGTAGCTTTGCCTCAGGCGTCATAAGCAACTACAAGAAAAAATAGAATCTACTCTAAAACGGGACAGAAATCCCAAATCACTCATAATACCAACAGGGTCACTCCTCAGCTGTTTGATTCAAAGGCAAGAGTATTCTAAGGATAAACCACAGAAAAGGGAGGGAAAGAGGAGTAAGAAACAGGGAAGGACGGGAGGGAGAAGAGAGAGAAAGAGAGAGAGAAATAGAGAACGAGAGAGAGAGAGAGAAAGAGAGAGAGAAAGAGAGAAAGAGAGA
>JACDOX010000031.1:1245834-1414922 GCA_014549065.1 Cardinalis cardinalis
CTCGCTGCCGCTCGCTATAAGAGTGGCCCCGCCGCCGCCGCCCCGGCGAGACGGGCGAGGGCTGCGGGAGATGCAACAAGGCGCGGGGAGGCAAGAAGGAGGAGGAGGAGGAGGAAAAGGAGGAGGAGGAGGAGGAGGAGGAAGGGGGGGAGACAGCTGATGTCTGTCAAAGCCGGAGCCGCCGCGCTCTCGCGAGAGCCCGCCCGGCGGTAGCCACGGGATGCGGGGCTCAGGTGCGGGCAGAGCGCAGCGCAGCGCGCCCGGCGCCGGGCAGCGGCAGGCAGAGAACTGAGCCAGGGAGGGAGGGAGGGAGCGAGGGAGACGGCGGGGGCCGGAGGGAGCCTTGCCGCCCGCTCGCCCACCCAGCCCAGCCTCGGCCACCGCGGCAGCAGCGGCGGCGGCGGGGGCAGGGTCCGCTGCGGCACCGCCGCCACCGCCGGCTCCGCCACCGCCACCCGCCGCTGTCAGCGGCTTCCCCCGGCGGGAGGAGAGAGCCCGGAGAGCACTTTTCCCCCGACTTTAGGAGTGTTTGTGGATTTACATGCCAAGCCTTCAAGATGATGTCCATGAACAGCAAACAGCCTCATTTTGCCATGCATCCCACCCTACCTGAGCACAAATACCCCTCTCTACACTCCAGCTCGGAAGCAATAAGAAGAGCATGTCTACCAACTCCACCGGTAAGGGACAGRCAGCTGCAGCTCTCTTCTTTCTTTCTCTCGCTTACAAGCACACACTTTTCTTTCTTTCTTTCTCTCTCTCTCTTTCTGTATACTGCATGTATGTGTATGTGCATTAATAAAAAAACCGCTGCGAGGCACATTTTGACAAGCGGCGCTTAATGTTTTTTTCATGTCCTCCTCTGCAATCATCTGAGCGCCTGTGATCTTTTTTGAAAGCGGTGTTCACACGAGTCTCCGACTTCATCCACTTTCTGTATTAATTTTTATGACTCGGCCTCTGAAAAGGAATGCGTTTTATGTGCTCTTGTGTTTGACACAATTCCCCAGCTGAGAGTTACAGATCCATTTCTTCTCTTCCTTTCTCTTCTCCTTTCGTTCCATTTCCCCCCCTTTTAATTTTTTAATTTATTTGTTCCTTTCTTTCCTTCCTTCTCTCCTTTTCCGATTCCCCCTTGCTTCCTKACCTTTCTACTCTTTGCTTCTTTTCCCGTTTTGCTCCCTCTTCTCGCTTCCTCCCCCTCCCMCCCCCCCATTATTCTACCCCATCCCCCTGTTTCCCCTCACTTCCCCGGGCTGTCGCCTGCTGTACCACGCTTCCCCCGATCTCTTGGCTCGATCCCGTACTTCCCTTACGCGCTGATCCTGCTGCCGCCTTCCCGGCCGTCACCCTAACTTTGCCCACCTCTCTCTCCCCTCCCTCGCCTTCCCCCCTCCTTTTCCACATTGCTCCCGCAACCCCACGCTGTCCCCCGCCCGTCCCCTTCCCCCTCCGCACTTTGCCCCCTCTCTGCCCCCTTGCCCTCCTCTCCCCGCGCCCCGCTCTGTTTTGTGTCTCCTGCAGCTGCAGAGCAATATCTTCGCCAGCCTCGATGAGACCCTGCTGGCGCGGGCCGAGGCTCTGGCCGCCGTCGACATCGCCGTCTCGCAGGGCAAGAGCCACCCGTTCAAGCCCGACGCCACGTACCACACCATGAACAGCGTGCCCTGCACCTCCACCTCCACCGTGCCCCTGGCGCACCACCACCACCACCACCATCACCACCACCAGGCGCTGGAGCCCGGCGACCTCCTGGACCACATCACCTCCCCCTCCCTTGCGCTCATGCCCGGCGGAGGCGGCGGCGGAGGCGGCGGCGGCGGCGGCGGGGCCGGCGGCGGCGGGGGCGGCGGCGGCAGCGGCGGGGGCGGCGGCGGCCTCATCTCCACGTCGGCCCACCCGCACTCGCACATGCACGGCCTGGGCCACCTCTCGCACCCGGCCGCCATGAACATGCCGTCGGGGCTGCCGCACCCGGGGCTGGTGGCCGCGCACCACGGCGCCGCGGGGCAGGTGGCCTCGGCGGCCGCCGTGGTGGGGGCGGCCGGCCTGGCCTCCATCTGCGACTCGGACACGGACCCGCGGGAGCTGGAGGCCTTCGCCGAGCGCTTCAAGCAGCGCCGCATCAAGCTGGGGGTGACCCAGGCCGACGTGGGCTCGGCGCTGGCCAACCTGAAGATCCCGGGCGTGGGCTCCCTCAGCCAGAGCACCATCTGCCGCTTCGAGTCCCTCACCCTGTCCCACAACAACATGATCGCCCTCAAGCCCATCCTGCAGGCCTGGCTGGAGGAGGCCGAGGGCGCCCAGAGGGAAAAAATGAACAAGCCCGAGCTCTTCAATGGGGGCGAGAAGAAGCGCAAGCGGACTTCCATCGCCGCCCCGGAGAAGCGCTCGCTGGAGGCGTACTTCGCCGTCCAGCCCCGGCCCTCCTCCGAGAAGATCGCCGCCATAGCCGAGAAATTGGACCTCAAAAAGAACGTGGTGCGGGTTTGGTTTTGCAACCAGAGACAGAAGCAGAAACGGATGAAATTTTCCGCCACCTACTAGGGGCGGGCGGGRGGGGCGGCCCCGGCATCGGGGGCACCGGGGGGGCCGGGCCGGGGCCGCGGGGGACGCCCACGCACCGCCACCGTCGCCTGAGACGCCGTGGGAGGCTCCTGGGGACCAAGGGACGATGTAGAAATTAAACGCGAACTACTCGGGGAGAGGGGGGGGGCGAGCGTGTGGGGGGGTGCGCTATCAATTATTAAAACAAAAAAGACACCGGGACACCAACGAGAAGAAGGAGGAGAGAGGAGGTAAAAACGCTCTAGAAGCCCAGGGGGGTCACTTCTGCGGCCCTCTCCCCTCTCTGCCCCCCAGCCCCCCGACAGAAAGCGRGAGAAAGAGCAACTTAAAGCGTAAACACACACAGACACACACCAATAAATACCGTGACAGCAACAGCCACAAACCGAGAAACCTAAGTCACAACTTTCCGAAGGAAAACAAAACCGACCAACAAACCCGGAAGGCGAAACTGTTGGTGATGATGATGCTACGTTTGGTTTGGGTCTCTTTTCATTACTTTCTGCTTGTTTTTCTTTACCCTGGCTTAGTAATGAACGAGGACAGCGGTGGTTTGGCGCGGGGGAACTTTTTCTTTAGTTGGCTTGGGTTTGGGATTTTTTGTTTGTTTGTTTCGATCTTTATTTTTCTTTGGGCTTTTTTTTTTTTTCCTGTTGTTTTTTATATTCCTTCGAACGCGGTTTTGCGCGAGGCTTTGGCGATGGGTCTTGTCTGTGCCGGGGGAACAGTGAGAGCGGGGCAAGGGCCGGGAGCGGGGTAGCGGACCCCCGAGGCTAAGGAGCAGTCCCTTTCCTCTCCGTTGTTGCCTCAATGATCCTAGCTAGCTCAAGAAAAACAAGGGGAAAAAAAAGTTACTCCACATCCCCTTTGTCTCTCCTCCCTCGCCTGCGTGGTTTGCGTTTCCAGCTGTGTCCAAAGACAGGTCCCTCTCTCTGCAGAGATGCATCTGGAGGCAGATGCCAAACCTGCCAGAACGGGGATGCTCTCCAAAAGATTATGTTCAGRCTCATTAAGGCTCATGGTTAACTATGTTCTTTCTCCTCCCTCCCTCCCCGCTGCTCCCAACCGTATGCCCCCCGGCATCCCCACCAAATCTGCTGGATTTAGGTTAAGGTCCCCCCTTGGTTTCCTCCAAGGGCTGRAGGTTATTGCACCCGGTAGGCAAAAGAAATCACCGGTGATGGGTTTGGGATGACATTTGTTTCTGAGGGATGTGCATGCTGGGAACAAACACACGACAAAAAAAMCACTTGGGCTTAAAAGTCGTTTATTGTGTATGATAAACGTTACGTGGAGGAAGGCTTTTGGAAGGGGTGTGTGGGGTTCAATTTGCACTATCACAGTCTCCTGATTGGAAGCGATGATGTTTTTCTCTAATAACCATGCTGGTATTGCTAAGAATCGTCAAAGTGCGTTACATGTTTCACGGACTGAAAACAAACAAAATTATCAGGGCTCGTTAGGTAAAAAAGAGGGTGACGTGCAGAAGCCATCTCTGACTCTGTCTCTTGCCGAGAGACTGCTGAGGCTTTTGAATAAAAAAAAGAATTTCTTAAAAGAAAACACCATTCCGTTTAAATAAAAACAATCAATAGACTGAAATTATGCATGACATGACCTGAAGAAAAATTTTAAAAGAAAAAAAAAAGAAAAAAAGAAAAGGAAAAGAAAAGAGGGGGGAAAAGGCATAGAAAGATCCGTGATAAAGTCTCGATATTATTTATTTATCTATTTATTTATCTATTTATTTTATTAATATTATTATTATTATTATTATTATTTTGTGTATCATTGTTTGCAGCGCAAACATTCTATGCATTTTGAAACTGAGCACTAAATAGACTAGCTTCTGGTAGAATCTTTTGTGGATGGTGTAATTTCACAGTTTAACTGCCTGTTTTCACCGAAAACACAAACGTTCTTGTCACGTTCTTGTATTTAGATTTAAAAGAGGGGGAAAAAAAGAAAAAAAAAGATAAGAAAGACGATTGTAAATATTTTCTTTAATGCACAAAACAACAACAACAACAACAACAACAACAACAACAACAAAAGGTTACAAACTGCAACCACGTGTGGATCCTGAAATGTCTCACTGAATAATCTACCTGTCCATATATGTTTGCTGAGCTTTCTCCTTGGTTGTGTCTTTACTCTATTTAATTTCTATCAGAAATATTTCTGTACGCCAAAATACAACAGGGAGATGTGTCCCAGCATACTTACAAATAAAACAAAAGTAAAAACAGAATAGTTATTATTATCATTATTGGGTGCATTTAAAAAAAAAAAAAAAGAAAAATATTTCCACGGCTGGTAAATTCAAGGTATGGCCGTTAGACGATAAGACTAATTCTACCAAAAAGAAAATAGTGAGAGATGTATTTTTCTGCTAAATCCAGAAATCATTACTTTGAGATAGCTCTTATGTGAAAATCGGTGCTCTGAATAAAATTAACTATATATTAGCTGCGTGTGTTTCTTGAAGTTTATTCTATAACTGCAGAATATAAATCAAAGTAAAATTTTAAGAAGGACTTCTGAAGTATTTCTTTTCAGTGTGCTGGAAAGGATTATGCACCTACAAAATATGTATAAAGAAGAAAAGCTTGGGTGGTTTCAGGTTTATATGTTGTTCTGACTGGCCTAATTGCACTTAATTATGTATCAAGATACTTTATTTTTATTTTGGGTTAATAAATATGAAAATCCTAAACTGATCTCTCCTTATGTTGTGAATGCAATTGTTCATTAGGAACGTATAGGATGCCACCTACTGCTTCAAGTGATCAAAGAACCTCTTTCTATTTTCTGATGACCTGTGACTAGATCAGATGCCAAATGTAAAAAGTTACTTAATAGCTGGGATTATTTCTTCTGTAGACATATTTTAGCCAAATCTTTTTAATTTTGCCGGTAAATCTGTGAACCAAGACACGTGATGTTCAGAAAAGAATAATACGTTTAAAAAAGCTGTGATTTTAAACAACTGTTGATGTTAAAAAATAAGCACTAAAGGTATTTTTAAAAAAAACCCATAGATCTCGTCCACCGGAAATTGACTTGTTTCTGTTGTTATTAACTTGAAATGTCATCAGAATTTTTAATAAATGCATTTGTAAAAATATTATTTTATAGAAAAGTATTACCGGATATCATTTTTTGGAGAGTCAGGAATGAACAAATAAAAATAATTACAAATGCCGGGTTTTCTTTTTCATCTGCCCCAAATGATTGAAATGTTGAAAGCGATACCACATTTGTATCATTCAGTAATGACCGATGTATGTATTGAAAAGTTGAGGAGTTTGTTTTGTAATAAGTACAATCCTTATCGACTACAAAGAAAAAAAAGTATGTTAATAAAACAGATGGTGAAAATAAAAGCTTTGCAGAGTTTCCTATTTTTCATGGTAGGAAACTGTGCAAAACCAGAAACGTCCCGCTTTCTGTTGGATGAATCTGAATAGTTCATAAAGCCACAAAATTCTCGTGAGGCTTTTTAAATAAACGCCTCGAAAGAAAGAGAGAAAGAGAGAGAGAAAGAAAGAAAGAGAGAAAGAAAGAAAGAAAGAAAGAAAGAAAGAAAGAGAGAGAGAGAGAGAGAGAGAGAGAGAGAAAGAAAGAAAGAAAGAAAGAAAGAAAGAAAGAAAGAAAGAAAGAAAGAAAGAAAGAAAGAAAGAAAGAAAGAAAGAAAGAAAGAAAGAAAGANAGAAAGAAAGAAAGAAAGAAAGAAAGAAAGAAAGAAAGAAAGAAAGAAAGAAAGAAAGAAAGAAAGAAAGAAAGAAAGAAAGAAAGAAAGAAAGACAAAAAGCAAGACAAAAAGCAAGAGTTAGTTTTGAACGTTTAACCTAAGGACTATTAAAACTTTTGCATCGGAGGAAAAAAGTAAGATAAAAGACGAAGAGGTAGAACGTGTGTTCGCACTTATTCCTCAACAATGCGCAGCTTCTTGCGTAGAGAAGAGCCATTTGTGGCCAAAAAGATCAGAAATCCCCCCCAGTACCCGTGTGCCAGGGGCCGAGGCCGCTGCCGGGCGGCGGCTCTGGCGACTCCCGCGCTCCAGCCCGCGCCCCTTGCCGATGAGCGTTTCGCTGCTGTCATCCCTTGAACGGCCTTTTTCTCCCCAGCCGAGGYATCTCGCCGCTCTCCTAGGGTTTCCTAGTGTGATTTTCCAGTCCTGAGTCTGCTAGACGCGGTTTGGCTCCCGGAATTTCTGCCTAACGCTTGCTCTCCGCTTGCTTTCAACTTAGATTAGGCCATCATAAGTGAGTAACAGACACCCACTGCCACGGCCGTATTGATTTTTACTCTCCTGTGATATTAAGACTAATTCGGTCCTGGTTCAACAAGTAAAAAGGCTTCCCAGAAGGAGAATGAAGTGTCCTACAGCACTGACTTTATGGTTTATGTGTGCCTCTCTCCCCGCCTCCCTGTGTTRCCCCTTTCCTCCGAAGAGAAATAGATTTGTCGAAAGATAATTATTTTAACTCTGACGGACTCGAGCGCATAAAGCTTGATAGCGCCGGTGGTGCCCTGTGTTATTCTGGCATTTCCCAAACGATTTTAAATCCCTCCAGTTATTTATATCTCGCTTTTCAGCCGGCGCTGTTTTTTTTTTAAAGCTTTATTATATTTACCTGCTGATTCCAAAGCGGAGGCAAGCCTAATTGATTTTTAAAAGATCAGCAGCAGAATTCTAATCCGCTTGGGAACCTGTTTCCACCTGCCAGACGAGGGTCTGATTATGGGTAATTATGTTATTTAAGAGTTGATAAAATAGCGGGGCCCGGCGCTGCCCGGTTCCCTTCCTTCCCGAGCCGGGGCGCGGAGGGGACCCGCGCGGGGAGCGCCGGGCGCGGCGGGGCCGCCGCCATCACGTGCGCCGCTGCAAACACAATTACGGGGCCGCCGTTAATAATTCATGGGCTGAGATTTAGAAAATTAATAAAATGAATTATAACAAGAGGCTAATTAAAAACTTTAGTAATTGTTGTCAAGACAGCTTGATGGGAGGCGTGCTGCACGACGCTTCCCCCCCTCTTCCCCTTCCCTTCCTTCCCTGTTCCGCTTTTGGGAAGCTTTTTCTTTTTCCTCCTTTGCGACCCCTTCGCACCTGAAGGAGGCTCGGTTTGGGAGAAAAGCAGTGGATGAATATATAGGTCAGCTGAATATGTAGGTCCCAGAGATGAGACCGAGGTGGTAAAACTGCAAGCAGGTCTCTTCGCATAGTAGCAACATAGATAGGCAGGCGGCGGGTGGGAGGATGCGTGGATGGATGAATGAAACCCAGGGCTCAAAAGTTAATTTAAAATAAGATGTCACGTATAAATCTTTGAAGAAGCAGCGCCGGCAGAAGGAGCGCCCGCACCGGAGGGCCCAGCCCCGCCGGCGGGCGGACGGGCAGCGCCGGGGGCAGCAGCGCCGGCAGGGCGGGCAGCGCCCGCGGGCACGGGCGCGCACTTTCCGCCTTCTCTTCCGCACCAGCGAGGGCAGCGGCGGGCGGTGCGGGGCCCCACCGCGCCCGCTGCTCCGCGGGGGGCGGAGGCGCCGCGGGATGGTCGCCCGCCCCCGCTGAGAGCCTTTCCGCCTGCTGGCTTGAGATGCAACTTTGGGGCGGACTGAGCGCGGCGCTCCCGCGGGCAGAGGGGCCCGGGAGCCCGGTCCCTGCGCGGGTGCGGGTTTATGGCCCTGTCACCAGCCAAGCCCTGCTCCGGAGCTCGCCGTGGCTGGTCGTCCAGGGACAGCTGCACRTGCAAAATCTGCTTCCCAAATTGGAGTCACAGCCCCTCTGGGAAAGCAGACGTCCTCCTTTGAACTGCTTTTTAACTCCTTCAGTCTGCTTACCTAAGTGTACCAAAGCATCTCTAACTCTGGGGGAAAAGTGGTTAAACACTTCTTTTTGTTTTAATATAAAATTAAAATTTATCAGGCGGTCGGGGGGTAGGGGAAATTACTTTTAAAAAATGATGTCTTAAGACGTTAATCACTCTAAACGCTGTACTTAAAGTATTTAAAAGGTTTTATATAAAAATTAATAATTTTAAAAAGACCCTTCGGCCCTGGTACGTTGAAGATAAATTGTAACTTCTCACTGATTTCCACAAGCGAGCCATAACAGACTGCGCAGTGCCTCGCTGGGTGAGGATGCCGGGCGATCCCGCCGCTCGCACGGCCGCAGCGCGGGGCGGGTCCCGTGCGGGGCAAACCGCCCCGAGCCCGGCTCCGGCCGCGGCAGCAGGCAGACGGCTCATGCTGCAAACACCGGCGTGCTTTTCATCCCCTGCCCGCGTGGAAGAAGGAAATTTAAAACTGTGAGGCAGAGCTAAAAGATGTAAGATCTGTGTGTATGCTTATGGTTTGATTTTCTTTTTTTTTGTTGTTCCTTTTTTTCTTTATTTTAAAAAGGGTGTTCCTTGACAAGAAGATAGCATGTCAACACGAACACATCTTTTTGGGGGCTGCGCGGAAAGGAGACGAGGCGCCAATATACATAACTTAGCCCTTGATTATGGTCATTATATAAACCGAATTACTAACAAAAGTTTGTTTGGTAACTAATTATAGCTCACTAAATCTCTGCCTCTCTTCACTTCAGCATAATGTATACAAACTTTTGTACACGCGGATCAGAATAAAACAAAGTGTTGACAGCATCCAGCAGTGGAAATTCACTTACACAAGACTTTTTTTTCACTGAAGTGTTGACAATAAACATTTAATGAAGGCAGAGACTTGGATGTCTCCAGACAGTGTCAGAATACTTTAAACAGACCATTAGCATGGCTTCTTCTACTTCAAACAGAGCACACTATACCATAACATTATAAAAATACAAAGTATGAAACAAATAATCTGTTTATACAGATATTTTAAGCTGTTTTCACCAGCTCTGACATCCCCTGTATTTAGTAACAGAAACTTACTCATTTCAGATTACTCGCGCTTAAAAAATGTTAAATACAGTTAATGCAATATTAATCGCCCTTTGGTGATATAAAATGCAATATTTTCAGGCAGCTATTGAGCTTTTCTAGAGGAAGAGCTGATGAAAACAGTCACAGCTGAATAGTGGAGAGAAAAAAGCTCTGTATTTATTGCTTTTGTTTGGCTTTTGGCTACAGAGACAGGAACATTCTAATGGGGTAAGGACATTTATTTTATCTGCAATCTATTGCTGCTAGAGCAGGAGTGGCAGATGGGGTTTGGTGTTATATTCACAGAGTAATTTAGAGCAAATCCTAATAACTAATAATGATTTATGTTAATTTCAATCACTTATGTGACTTTATTAAAGCACTGCTGTAAGAGGAATAGGAGGGGAGGGGGGGAGAGGAGATACTGGAGGGAGACAAGCTGTGTCTGTCTGAAACCGAACCGCGTGCTTGAAAGGTTGCTGTGGTGGGCTCCAGTGAAATTTCTGATGCGAGCAAGCAGGTTTTGCTTTTGAGGCTCTCTATCGCCGGCGCTAATTTCTTTTAAAAAAAGCCCCGTGCAGAAAGAAACCCCGGCCACCGACGAGAGGCAAAGCAGAATAGAGAGGGAGCAAGAGAAGAAAGAGAGCGTTCGAGGGAGACTCGTGTTATGCAAAATGTATTGATTGTGTGTGAGGAATCTGCGATGCTGATGTGCTGGGCTCCCGAAAGAATAGAGGGGGCTACTGGCGAAGTAGCTRAGAAAGCCCCAAATGTACATACAGGATACGAAACTTTTATTCTGGGCTGCTTCAGCGTGGTGGAGATCTACAGTTCTCTACTCATGTKGCATCGGCTTTACTCCTCACCGAAAATCTCTAGGAGGCTTTAYCTCACGGGATTTTGTATTCTTATTAGGGGAAAAGAAAATAATCATAATAAAAAGGCAGCTACGGCAATGACCCTTTCATATTTTCCCCCATAACCTTCAGTTTCATTAGCAGCTGCTAACGCTGAAATGTGCACACACATAAACACAGAGGCACACGTCGCCGTGTGTGCATTGAAAGAGGAGATATTGGTGAAAGCCAGGAAATCTCAGAACAGCTAGAGCTGCTCTGCATAGGGTCGGTTTGATGTAAGAGAGAGGAATACTTACAGGATTTTGAAAGGGGGGGGTGCTCTTCGCTTCTGGCAATTTACTTTCCCAGGTACCTTTATGTGCTTTTCTGCCTTAAGGCATACAGTCTGAAAGTAAAACAACATCAAAGCTCCTTATTAACACTATTTTACTGAAATCAGAAGACGAAGCTACCTGAAACGTTTAATCTGGTATTAGCATTTATTTCCCAACTAAACAGCCAGAACAAAGTTAAAATGAGTCGGGGCAGCTATCTACAAGGCAGAGTGCAAGGGGTGATGTATGTTCCTGTCAGAACCCTTGAAGTGTATCAAATAAACCTCAGGTTTTGCTGCATTCTAAGCYACTTTTTGTCTAACATAATTCCTCCTTGCAAACACTACGGCTGGGAATAACCTCTTTCCCACACCGCCAGGTGCATTAGGTGCGAGTTCCCTAACTTTTGGATCACTGGCAGGAAAGTCTTTTCTGCAGTGCGAGATGGCACTGCATTGTATATGCGACCGGATTCCACAGAAGGCAATTTTCGTGTACTCTGTGGTAAAGGAGTTATATACATAGCAACATCTTTTTTTTTCATCTAGAATTAAAAAAAAAAAAAAAAGAAAAAGAAAAGAGGGAGAGGGGGAAACTCCTAGATTATGTACAAGGAGTAATGCCGATGTTGCTTTCCTCCTCTTCGTTTGAAAGCGGCGCAGGACTTTCAAATCCGCCTGGACGTGCACGCCTGCTTTTTGAACTGCAGCACGGCGGAGATGCCGCGGGCGGGCAGCGCGCAGGCGGAGCGGGGGCAGCGCGCAGGCGGAGCGGGGGCAGCGCGCAGGCGGAGCGGCGGGCGGAGCGGAGCTTCAGCACCACGGAGAGCTCCGGCGGGCCGCGGCGGGCGGCGCGGAGCGAGGGGAGGCTGTCTGTCTGTCTGTCTGTCTGCCTGACTCTCCCTCTGTCCGTCTGCGGCTGCACAGAAGCCTGTAATATGTTAATAGCCGTAGGGTATGCCCGAGGTGCCATCTCAAGCTGCTTCGCACACCATATGTCAGGCCGTTAGCCACATGGATCTATTAATCAAAGGGGAGAGAGGAGAGGAGAGGAGAGAGGCTGAGAAGGGGGGAAGGGAGCTTTTCATACCCCATCCTGTGTTGCTGTACACTTTCTCCTTTCATTTCTCCCACATATAAAGACCCGGAGTACCTCGAATAGGCAGCTGTAATTCTCTTTTGATCTGCTCTTTTACAGCCTCGGTGTAACMGGCTCGGGTTAGTGGATAGCGATATTTGTGGGAGGAAGGGGGAATGCATCGCGTTTCCCCCGGCAAAGGATTTGGTTTTAAAGTGCTGCTCAACTTTTGTGACAAAGGGGGTCTCTGTCCACCCCTTCAGCATCTCCTTGCGGAGGGTGTGTCTGAGGAGAAGGCTTTTTCTAGCGAATCAAGCATCGTCTCCCCCGCAGGCAGCCAGAGCTCTGGCCATCCTCACCGCTTTTATATCTGCCCTACTGCCTATTGCCTCATATCATTTCTTCAAGGAAGGTTTGTCCCACGTGAGATCCACGAAAGGGTTGGATCCACAAAATTACCAGGAGAAGGAGAAGAAGCAGTCTGTGTAGAAGTGTGCTGTAAAAGCTCTTGTGTATGTGAATTTTTCATGCAGCCCTCAATGGCCCCACAAAAAACGCCTTTCAGGCTCAGCACCTGAGAAGATGCACGGGCTCTCAGGTCTGGTTTCTACTTTTGTTTGGAGGACAGGGTTTTRGGGGGACTTTGTCTTCAGGGTTAGAATGAACATGCTCGCACAGGCTCCTCCYGGACCTTGTTTGCCAATCCTTAGGTGACGCATTGGGGCACAGCCCCTGCAATTGACACTTCCGACCTAATTCCAAGGCCACTGGATTTTATTTTTTTTTTCTCCTTTCACGGTGACCGAGAGGGAGCATGAAAGAGACTGACCTTTCGTTCAGATACCCGCTGGATAAAGTTTTGAATTTTTAGATTATTATTAAAGCAGCAGCTCAGGAAAACGGCTCAGGAAAGTTACTGAGTGGTGGAGGAGGGGAGGGCAGGATCATTTCAGTGTGCCAGGATCCTGCAGCAGGGACCGTGCGGTTGGATGGGGCAGGTTCCCTACCCTTGATCTCCAGGTCAAGTGACACGCATGTGTATGATGCAAATGATGGGAGAAACACCCGAAGAAGAGGAAAGGATGCAGGCTGCAGCTAACACAAGGATAAGCTCTGTTGTTTTGCAGGTTTATATAAAAAGCACAAGATCCCCTAGCTGGTTGAAATTCCCTCTGTTGGTACAGAGCATCACAGAGAGGCAAGTAAGAGGGAAGAAGGGARGAGTGACTATTTGTGCAATTGCAGACATAGGACAGTAACCTTRTTGATATCTATTATAAGGTTATGTTGAAGTCAGTCTTTAAGAGTTACTTTCGACTTATTTTCTAACATTTTTCCTCTTTCTGTGGCTGAAAAAATAATGAGTGCATCTATGCTTAGATCTAAAGCTGGCACCTATCTTGCAGAACCTTTGCTTTAATACAGATTGCGTTAAACCTGCAAAAATATGAGTGCCTCTCAAAGCAGTACTTTACATAAAGACAGAGGGAAATGCATGGGCTGAGCGTCAGTTGATTCTGCATTTCCACCTCGCAAAGAGTCTCTTATTACCTTTAAATTTTGGTGCGCACACCACCCATCATTTTCTTTCTCTATTTAAAAGGTAACCCATATATCTGTCGTTTTAGGTTTCCAAAGACTCGTAACTTAATTCCTTCAGGCTATTCATCAGCACAGTAATTAAACTAGCAAATGGATGTAAATAAAGTGAAATTGGTTTCATGACAGATGAGCCAAAGAGGCCTCTGACATGAAACAAGCCAGGACAATAATTATTTCTGCACCGGGCTATATGAGGAACTCCATCTAGATTTATTAGGTGCTGCAAGTTATTTGCTGGGAGAAGGCAAGGCAGGAGGACTCACTTTAATTTGACGGGATTTTTTTTTTCCTTTTTGCATCCTAAGTAGGTTAGAGAGATAAAAATCTGGAATTAACTTTGGCAATACTCTGAGATGCCTCTACCCAAAGTAAAAACACGGCAGGGAAAATAGGTTGTASAGGAAAGGCTTATTAAACAATTTCTTCCCAAATGCTTAATAAGAGAAAATCTACTTTAAAACGCTCCTCTCGAACCATCCCCTGCTAAAAAACAACAACAACAACAACAAAAAACCCCAAAAACCAAACCAAAACCAATCCAGACCACCGTTTCAGCCTGCATGTGCTTCTCTTTTCTACAAATATGCATATGAAACAGTAGAGGCAATAGAAAGAAGGAAGATTTGGAGACCTTGGGAATTCTGAAGAGCTTCTCTTAAAAAATAAATAAATTATAATCTCGGCTAAATGGTGTCTGTTAAGATCACCCCGCTCCCTTTTCTCTGCCAAGGAAAAGTTTATTGCTGCGGAGGAGAGAAGAGAAAAGGGCTSTGAAAGGGAGGGTATGGATTCTGCAAGGCTCAACTGTAATTGGAGCCATCAGGTCCAGCTTGGAGTGGAAGTAATATACAGAATAAATAAAAAAAGGGCTCTCACAGCAGGTGCAGATTAGTCCCTTTTCCCCTGAAAAGATTAGAAACTGACTGCTTTATGCTTAAACGTACTCTCAATTATTTAAGCGCCCCTTCGTGATTAGCAAGTAAAAGTAACGCTCCAGAGCGCCGAAGAAATGAAGCACGAATAACAGGGCTTTCGCCCGGCTCACGCAGGCTTTCCAGMGCACGGCTCGCTCCCTGCCGGCTGACAGCGCCCGGACCCGGGAACTCTCTTTGGATGCGCACACCTGTAGGGTGGGAGCGGGGGAAGGAGAGAGGGAGGGGGAAAGGAGGGAGGAAGGAGAGAGGGCAGATTCAGCTYGGTGAAAATTCCTATATCAAGGCAGTGCAGGCTACTGCCCAGCCTGGTTTCAGAGGCGATTGGGACCGGTGGACAGATTTTCACAGGAATGCTGAACCCTCAACATCTTTTCCACTGGGAAGGGGAAAAAAAACCCCCAGTCTCACACCAAAATCCCAGACACAACCCTTCCCCCCCAGCCCCTCCCCAGGCATTCTCTTTGAATGGGCTGGAAATGAACCGCGGCCGCCTGTGTTTGCATACGGCAGTTTGATCAGGGTTCACATCTTTCTGCAATCAAATCTGAGGCGTTTTCCTCCCTTCCTCATGGAGGGGACTATGATAACTGCAAAGCCGAGGAGAGATCCTAAAGGGACTGAAATCCCCTTATGTCTGAAGCYGTCCCTTTTAACACACACCAGACTAATTATTTAAAAGTTCTTGTAAAATTAGAAGACATAGCCCGGTCCTTTAATTAGAATACACTGTGAATAGGGATAGCATATGGAGGGGAATGTCAAGAAGAGGGTGCCAGGGGCAGATCCTAGGAAATCTGTATTCATTTCTGCCTCCTATTTGTTCAGTAATCTCTACCATCATAACTAAATCTTGGAGCACTGATGTAGTTCGAGTTGTTGTTGACTCAACGTCAAAATTCAATCACTGGGGGTTTTGCATCAGCCGGGCCACTTATTTGTCTAATAAATCCGTCATTTTGTAAGAAAAATATTTGAGCAGCCGTACTTGACCTCTTGGTATCCACAAGCCACATTTATTTCTACCAGTTTACAAATGCAAAGTGGAGATGATCATCTTAATGCCTCGAGGTACTGTGTTGATTTCTGATTGGATTTTAGATGGAAATGTCTATTTTAAATACCCCGTGATTAAATTGTACATATAATAGAATTCATGCCTCTTCAAACCAAATCGTGATTTGCGTATCCCGAATTTATTTTAAAGGAAATATTATTTAAGCAAAGATGGTTTCTTAAATGATTTGTGACACCCCCTGCGGTAAGATTTTATTATAGCCAGGCATCTTTCTCACTGGAAAACTTATTTTGACCCTGGAGCGTTTATATGTGATGGAAAGGTGTCAGAGGGGGTGAGATGGCAGAACTCCCGTTCGAGGGTCCTGCCTGGCCCTTGCCATCCCGCCCAGGATGATTCGCTGCCTGTTTATATGCATATTTCTTCCGAAAAGGGGGCCGCGCTGCACAAGTTTAATTGCAGCTGGGGGAGATAACTTTCTCCAGAGCTTTTGTGTTGCAGAGCGGGGGARATGGGCATGGGAGGATGGGGCGGTACAAGATCGGTGTCCGGAGAGGGGAGGTTTGGGAGCCTTCCACCGGGCGGGGGGCGGCTGCAGCCACGGCCACGTGTCCCGGGGGCCCCCAGGGCAGCCCCGCACCCGGGCAGTGCCAGCGCCCCGAGCCCTCCCTCCGGGCAGCGGGAGCTGGGGGGGAGCCCCGTTGGGCAGGGGTGGGGGCCGGCTGGTCTCCCGCAGCGAGCACCCCCCASCCACCCGCTGTTCTGGCTCCCACCCCTCGAGTTTTCCCCTTGGGCGGCTGCCGGGGTCTGTCCGTCTCCATGGAAATCGAAGGGGCGGCTGCCAGCCCGGGCAGCGGTCATTATGCCCGCATTAGAGCCAGCGATCGATTCGCTCCCCAGCACCCACTCGCGCTGGACCGCTGAGGGCCAGGCTGGAGCCGCCCGCCGCATCCCGGGAGCATCCCCCGACAGTCACCGCCTGCGAGCTCCTACGGGAGTGGGCGATGCAAGGAAGGGGGGAAAAGGGAAATATTCCAGCATATTGGAAATATTAATGTTGGCTTGTAGGAATTAATGTAATGAGCCATAGTTATTAACAACTTATAAAGGCTTAAATCAATATAAATTAATTTAATTATGATTTGTAATTGCATTATGCATGATCAATTTGAAACACTACATTAAAGATAATTAGAGCAGGGTGCTAGTCACTAATCACTTCCCTAATAGCTTAATGAAAAGGAATGCCATGTATTACCTGTGGGGTGGACCCATGAAATAATATAAATGCTTGTTTCCCAATGGAAAATAATTGTACCTTTTAATAGACGTTTTAATCACTTTATTGTGAGCACAGAATGGGTTTGGGCTTTTTACATGGCCTTGGTGAAATTTTCCTGGTGTTGATTGAAGTGCTGATGTATTACGAGTGTGCCTATTGATGACCCAAAGGAAGACTAACTTTTATGTAAAAGTGTCATGCTGTCCTCAGAAGCTAGTGCCAAGAGGTCAGAGTAGATGGAGGTCCTAGCTTAGCATAATGGGTTTAACATTTCCATGACATCATCAGGGAATCTGAAAAGGAGTCTAAGGATAATCAGAGTGGTCATTCAGAAGCAGAGTAAATATTTTATGAGGATATATAGAAGACAGGAAAGAAGGTTGTCAGAAAGGTGAATCTCTACTTCTTCATGCTCTATGAAGAGGGTTTTTCACTTGGTACCAATTTTGATTGAAAACTCGTGTATTGTTAATAAAAAAAAAGGCAGATCATGACCGTTGGAGAGGTGAATTCTCTTTTAGGGGATGATCTAAATAAATTTGTATTCGTKGTTGTCTTGAGGGATTACAGGTTATTTTGCTCTTACTTTTTATATAAATACATCCTTAATTGATTATTTGTCAGGGATATTGTCACTTACTCGGGGATCTGCTCCTACATTAACAATAAAAGTTCATTTATTGCTAAAATTAAAAGCAACCAATGTAAATTAATGACTTGTACATGGACACAGTGAGGCAGATTAATTGAAAATGCCTTCCCTGTGATTAGCTTTATTTTCTTATCTTTGCTTGATAACTGAAGCAGTACATGCAGCATATGTCTTGGTTGGACTCATTATATAATTCATAGTTTTCAGAGAAGTAATGTGCAATTAGGGAAACTGAGATTTGAGGAGAACAGTAAAGAACAGTAGCACATAATACTCACATTTGTCACAGCAAGACCTGTTTGAAGAATATTCCCTCTTTTAAGTCCTGATTGAGACCTAGAAGCTTTGGGATTGCTGAGGATAACACTGAATAAAGTATCTGAATAAAAAGAACTGAAAAAGAGAGCTTAAGTGTCACCCAAGGAGTATAGCCCTTCAAGGCTGAGTTATTAGGAACATACTGATTTTAGTATTGAACCATGACTGCAGACAACTCTGTGGATGGAAGGATTCCAAGGACATACAGCTGTTCTTTTCCACAAAGATTCCTGTATAAAAGTGCATAGCAGAATAGCTGTCCCCCCACTCTACCATGTCCTGCAGAGGGAAGCTAGAGGCAGAAATAAGCTTACTTTGCATAAGAATTTCTAAGCATTTCATTGAAATGGGACAAACTGCAGGATGAATCTGGTCATTCCCTCTGTTGTTCACAGTTTGAAATGAGGTGGCCTTATTCTGCCAAGATCCAGGGACAAGATCTGAGAGCAATTTATGGAAAGGTTTTAAAAGGCACAGTTCTCCAACCTCAAACTTGCTATTTTTCATAACAACAACAAAAACAACAAATCCTTTGCAGAGGCTCTTGGTTCTTGAAAGGAAAGCTCCTATATATGGAAGTAGAAATAAATACATATGGCATCTYACATCTCAAATGAAGGGTGGGATATCAACGTGGCTTAAAATATCCAGATGAAAAAAGCCTGATAAATACCAGTGGAGGCACATTACTGTGGTTTCTGTATCCCTTCAGCCACAGCAGCTATTCCAGCTGTTGTGACTTTCTTGCATCCTGACCCCTGCTCTAAATAAAATGATTTCCATGACTTAATCTGTCACTAGTGAGGAGTCCCCAAGCATTGAGTCTTCAGTAGCCAAAGAGCTCACAAGGAGAAAATAGTCTGGATTTCATAAATAGCCCAAGGACTAAAGCTTGTATGTAAACTCATGTTAAGATATGCCTTAATCTTCTCTGCCTTGAATAAATATTGCACCAGCCTATGTTTTTCCTTTCTGCACCAAAGTTGGGGAAGTCTTATCTACAAAAAGGTGCAAGTGAGGTATCAGGTTATACATCTGCTCCTGAGAATATTGATTTTTCTCTTCTTTTTTTTTCTTTTTTTTTTCTACGTAGAAGCATAAAGAAAATCTTTGCTTTTTCAGGGGACCCTCGGTTAGTAAATCTTCACCTCTATGTTGTTGAGTGGCTAGGTTGAGAACTGTGTGGAGTCTGTGTTTATGCTGTTTTTTTCATATAGCAATTGATTTTAGACAGCACTGCAAACCAAGGAGGGGGCTTGAGTGCTGTTTGTATGCCAGGGAAAGGAATGAAAATAACTCTGTGAGATATAGTGACARCTGAAACAAATATATTGCTTTGTAGCTACAGAACTATCCTGTGCTTCTCTCTCTAAACTAAATCCAGTTGTTAATAAAACAAATACCTTAGTGGTTCAATCATCTTAGTGGTTAAACATGTTTGCATGCTTTTGGAGACTTTCTGAATGATTGGCATATTTGCAATGGTGGCAATTCACCAGAGCTTTAAGATTAATTTTTGTAAATTTTTGCTCAAGCTTTTTTTGTTGAATGCAAAATTGACATTTTGTCATCTAAAATTAAATAAAATGATAATTTTAATAGCTATTTTTATAGTTTATAGATATTTAAATAGTCTATATTTAAAAAAAACATACGTTTGCTCCTTGGCATTTCAAGTCTTCCCCTTTTCTGATTGATGGATTTTTTTGCAAAATTTACTGACAGCTGCAGGCAAATATGTTAGCAGAAACTTTAATAAAGTCTTTGTTTTTTAAAGCTTCAAAACGAAACCTGGAGGCTTTAATTTTCAACAACAGCACTAAGTACATTTTGATCAGTGGCTGTTTTAGTGCAATGCAGGTAAGATAATTGTGTCTGACCAGGTTGTCATTGTGATTGTGATAGTGAGCTGTCACACTTGCTCTTAATGTGTTGGGTTGCAATGCTGTATTTAAAAAAATTTTAGTGGTGCAAAGACTGTATCACAGTATCAGCAAATTGGACACTGGGTACCACGATATTTTGAAAATACCCAGGGTTGTGCCTGAGAAGTTTCTAAGTAATATGAAAAAAGGGAAGATCTTTTTAGCATCCATGGGAGACTGAAGAGGATGAGGCTCTTAGCATGTAATTAAATATTAATAATAGGGAGAGGCTGGACTTATTTTTATTCTCTAAAACATTGTTARTAAGTCTCAGTCTGGCACTGAAAACATTAGGCACATTACTGTGTGTCTCACCTTTTTAACCTTGTTTGCATGTTTTAAGTAAACATATTTTAAGGGTTTTTTTGTGATTAGTGACAAAAACAATATGTGTGTTAAATCAGTGCTGGGCTTGGGAGAGGAGCACATTCTGGCTCAAATTCATCTGCTGCAAACTGAGTAAATCATGATAGTCACCAACAATTTTATCTGTATTTAAACTGCACGTGGTTTGGTTGTCCATAATAAAGGTCACGAAAGTGGAGCCTAAAGTTATCCTCAAAAAGAAAAAAAAAGTAGAAATATTAAAAAAATGAACTGGATTAGGAAACAGATGAATATAATGACCTTCCTTACTCTCAATCATATGCTGCCAGATAAGTGTTAGAGTCTGAAAAATTGCACTAATGAAGCTATTTGAAGGCTTTTGTGGACAACTGCTTACTCTTTGAAGATTAAATGAATGATGTTGATGTGATTAATCTTAGTACAGGGAGTGATGCAGCAGCCAGAAAATACCTTGGTGATTTTCATAATTAAACTGAATCAACATTTCAAAGAAATGCCAGTGTTATCGCTTGTATATTAGAATTACATTCATTAGACAGAAGAAACAAATAATTTGAGCAAACAAGATTTTCCTTTTGGTGTACTGAGACTTCTGTCATGTCTCAGAGTATCTTACTATAAATCATCATTACTGTTTAATTTTATCCTTGCTTTTTCAGTTACTCTTTTCTATTTATTTTTTCTTAACCATCTTAATGATTCGCTGTTACTTGCTTCCTGATTATTTATTTTACTATTAAATAGTCTTTCCCAGTTTTCCAGATAAAATTGCCTGCCCACTCTAGAGTTTCAAATCATTGACACTGAAAAATAATGTGAATAGTAGCTGGTTTACATGGATAAGGGACTCAGGCATCCCAATGATCTCTAGCTTTACAAGGGCTCATCTGTAAAGGATAGGACAATCCAAAGCATGCAGGAGTGACAACAGACTGCATGAGACTAAGAACACAAATGGTTGTTTACAATGATCTGTGGAAATAGCAGTTTGGGTTAGAGTCTGCATGACTAACTCATTTTCTAAGAATCTTACATATTTCAGTAGGATTGCCCAAAATAATATTCCTTAACAGCTGCTAAATTGGCAGAATCTGGGCTCACATAATTGAGTCACCTTACTTGGTCTTTTAGAGTGCATGTTTAAAGTATTTGAATAATATATGCACACTGTTTTGTAACATAAGGAGCTCAAGGTATTATACGTTTCCCAACAAATATTCACAGACACATAGGTGGACACACATGCACATATATACTCAAAAACAGTAAACTTGCTGACCTGCTAAACAGTGTTGGTAGAAGCAATGAGCATGAAAATACAACCAGCTGCTTCTTTAATGCAAATCCAAGTGAGGGTGTGGGGTTAATGATTTCTGCATCAATACAAATTCACTGTGTTACTCGTCCTATCACCACTTCAGATTATTGGAAATGTTGCTCTGTGACTTTTGGTAACCTTGATATTTACAGTGTACTTCTAGTTGTTGCACAATCTGTCCTTTCACAGTCACTTAATATATATAAAAGACCACAAACTTCCTTAGTATAGTGGATAAAACCCTAGCTTTTGACCTTGAGGATGTCAATTTTAGTTCATTCCATAATCTGAAGTGGAATGATCTTCATGATCTGCACACAATCTCTAATGAACAATTTTCACCACAACTATCAAGCAGTAGTTTTCTTCCATATTCATTTTAAAAGCTGTACATGGGACACGGAATGCACACAGATCCCAAGGAAGAGATTTCTTTTTTACTATTGAGGTATGATACAAGGATAATGCTCCCTCTCCCCATCTGACCTTCAGTCCCTCCACCCGGCCCTGTCTTTCTGCATAGCATACTCCATTTACTTGTGCTCATTTTTCCCATCCCACCTCTCTCTGCTTTGTACAAGAAACATTGCATTTTCTATCTCCCCATACATAATTTTGTCTATATCTTTTCCCTCTCTTCTTTATTCTGTGGTGTGCCCCTTAGGTTTGGCACTACTTGGCGCTGTGCTTCGTGCATGGCTTAGTAGGTGCTCCTTACTCTCAGAGTAAATGAGATTACCACCACTAGCAAGACACCTGCTGTAATTAATGGTCTGAAAGTGAATCTGATGAAATGCATGTGTTGGCTGGTTTCATACTCACATCTGTCATGCTGGGTGGCATCTCTATATTTATCAGTCATCACAGAGTGAACCTTGTGACCAAAGAAAATGGTCAATGAGCTGTGCGTTCATCCCACCTACTTTTAACTATAAAAGAGACAAATCGTCTAGTCTGAGCTAACAGTTCGGTTTCTGCTATTGTTCATGAATAGARGGGCAGGCATTTCTGGATGGAGATTTATTTCACCTGAGGACAACTGGCTGTGATAGCTGAGCTGAATAGCTCTCTGGAGGTTCTTATCCTTTTCATGGCACTGGCACAGATGTAAAGCCTCAGCTAATTAACCAGCCTTGGAGAGCTGTAGCTCCTCACCTCAGTCTTTGTGGCTCAGGTCTGCACGAATTTCAGGTGGGTCTGAAAAAGAGCGTGGGAAAATAGGGACTCTGTTCATTCAGGATTTTGTTTTGGCTGCAGATGTGTGAACATGAGAATGACTCCAAAGTCATTTGTGTGGAAGGAGCAACAGCAGATTGGTTGGCTGGGCTAGAAACTTCCCTCACCTTCTCAGAGATCCAACGTGATTTCTTCGCCTTAAGTGGGATGGAGGAGAGAAGAAGAATATAAAAAGAAGAAGCGTCCTCTACTCCCAGGGTCAACAGCAAAATGTATTTTGTATGATTGTATATTGAGCTGGTCTTTAATTTCTGTTACTTGCTTCTACTCTTAAAAATTAATGCAGTGGGCATCCCTCATGGCATCTCAGATATTTTACGTACAGTCTGCCTTTTTCTCCTCTCCCTCTTCTCATCCCTGAGCTTGACCTGGGGCTGCAMGATCCCAGCAGAAGGCTCAGGTAAGATCAGTGGCTGAGTGCGATGCAGTGCATGTGCTGCCAACGTGAGGGCACAGGTCCTGGTCAGGATGGTGCTGCACTGTTGGGCCTGAGGTGATTATCTGGCAAAGGTACAGACAGGAAAGGAAAAGCAGCTGGAATAAGCGGCTCCCACAAAGAGGTGGCAAGGAAGCAACAGTAGAGAATGGGTGTAAGAGCAGTGTTAATCTTCTGTTATACCATGCTAGCTACATGGATATCATCAGTTCCTTTTGTGTAGATACAGTAATACTGATTTCTTCCTTTGGGACAGAACAACTAATTAGGGTGAGATTCCTTTCAACTGGCTTTAGACGTTCAAAAAATAGGCATTGAACCTGAACTGTTTGTTCAAGGTCTCTTTGGAGTCAATGTAAAGGTATAACACCTCATGGGAATTCAGCCTACCTCTGAACAAGTATCTCATGCAGGATAGATGAATCACTCCTTGGAGGTACCTATTTCTCTTCATTTTTAAAGGGTTACAGCTAGGGAGAATCAATCCTTTTCCTCCTGTAAAATATTTATGTGATTTCAATGGTCATCTGACCATAAAAAAGGCAGGCAGAAGGAGCACACTGTACAGCACAGACRTGTTGTATGCACACACCAATGTACACACGTGTGCATCCATGTGGCTCCAGGAGCCACAAGCAGTACAGGGTCWTCATTCTTTTAGGGAAGCAACGCTATGGAGCAGTTCCAGTGAAGGAAATTTAAAGACAAAACCTGCTCCTTCTGTTGGAGATTTCCAGTTTATTAAGGCTATTGGAAGCTGGGCAGACTACTTTTACAGACTTYTGAGAAACAGAGAGATTGAAGAGGGCGGTAGTTATAGGTAAGCCTTTATTAACCCCTGACAGACTGCTGTTGTAAACAGGAGTTATAATGACTATTGCTTGAACCATACTGTTTGTAAAAAATATTTAGTAAGTATGGGTAGAAAGAGTTTAAACAATGAAAGCAATGAAAATATCTTCAGAAATAAACACTTTAAAAAGTATTTAAAAAAAAAACACTTTAAAAACATGTTYCTACCCATCATACATAAACATCATGCTCATAAAAACAAGGCAAARGAATATAAGGAGTATCTTTTTTTTCCCTGTACAATGAACAATCATATTAAACAAGAAAGATCCAGCATATAAACCTTAATTTTGAGCTAGTTGTTCCTGAGGTTCCTTTATATATCACTTTAATATATAATATATATTTTTATTTCTACCTATTTTTAAAGGTGTGAACAAATAATGTATCTAAAAAGATTATTTTATAACTTGTTTGTGATATAATATTTATAGTAGTTTTTATCCATAATAATGTATATTTAACACAAAGATGGAAAAAAGTACAACACTGTTGGCTTAAGACAAAACAATGTGTTCTTATGGTTTRCATTTCAGTATTAATAATTGAGTATACAGATGATTTTGTTTCCCCTTTAAAGGAGCTTTCTAGGAAAGCTACATTTCAAAATTATTAAAGAGTTTTTAGTAATTTAGTTTTTAGGTGTTTGTCTGTAAAATGATTTGTGATGAAGTACAGATGGCTTCATATTTTATAAGAAAGGTCCTTAGTCACATTAAGTGGTACTGCTAAATTTTTTTCTATTCCAGACCTTCAAATGCCTTTCATAAGCGATGATAGGGATGTTTCAGACAGAAAAGTGACATGTGATTCTGTTCATTGGGTCAGGTCTTGGTTATGTTTCTTGCTGAGGTGCCAAGTGACCCTGGAGAGGTGGTAGGGTAACCAGGATATCTATATTGTGTTTTGGGCTTACAGGTACAAAGCAGGACCATATACTTGACTTATAGAGGCCAGGACTGATATCTTATGCTGTCTGGAATGGCATTAGATGCTATATTTAGGAAAAGGAGTCCCTCACTGACCTAAGGAGACATTGATTTTATGGAGACATGACTTGCACCCTTGAAGTTGCCTTTGTCAATGATAAAGGGAATCTAGACTGACTTGTCCAGTCATGGACATTTAACTTTACTGTAAAAGTAAAGTTAGGTGAGCTGAATTATATTTTTGAGACCCAAGTCCAAAACCTACTGCTCTAATATTCTGTTCAGCTGCCAGTTCATCCTGGGAGGCCCATAAAATATTTAAGTTTCTAATTTCTATTCTTCCCCTGAATTTCATAGAAAAGCTGAGTAACAAAGTTAACATTTARGACCATAAATTGTTAGACCTCCATCTCCAAAGTGCATTGATGTCATGCCATGGACTCAAGGASCCTTACAGCTTTTAAGTATGTCTGTTAAAACACATCTGGAACTGATCCTGTTTTCTCTAAGAAAGTCTTATTATTAGGATACTTGTTTAAGAATTGGGTTCAGGACTTGTTTCAGCTTGAGATGACTCAAGGTTGAATTTAGTTATCCTTGAATAAGGCCCTAGTGCTATTTCAAACATCCCAGGTTTATCTGTCTGCAGAGCTGGTGGACATAACACAGGAACTAAGTAGACCTGGGATGTCAGCTAAAGGGCAGMTGGAGGTGTACCCTGCACACATTTATGACTCCAGATGCCCTTGTATAGGCAAAAGGAGGAATCTTCAAACATCAATGTACCATCTTCAGGGGGAGGCAATGGTATAGCCAAAATTTGTGGCTGACTTTTCACAGCTGCTATCTTTACGTGAGCCTGCTCCCAGTAGGCAAACTGTCTGGACTGCTCTTTGATGCCTAATTCACTCCACCAATTAATTAGGAAACTTAAGACCCCAATTTAGGCAGCCTGTGACTGTCTAATTATTGTTCTTAATTTTACTAACTCCAAAAAGGGAATTAGGAGATGATACAACTCTTTGAGACTGTGCCCAAGCAGCCAGCACTTCATTATTGAAATTATCCAAGAATCAAAGACCTGCTTCTGGACAATCTGCTCCAGATATGTAACACACGCCTATACAATCTTTGGATTTTGTTACTTCATCCAACACTTTTATTGGATATGTAATGCCGTAAGAATCGTTTTAACTCCTGAACCCTGCCAAGTTCTGTGGCCCTGTAAATGGACGGGGGATGCCAAACCATTCAGGATTTGTTGCATAAAAGTAGAACAGAGTGTATGCTTTAAGTTTAGTGTGAACTTGTTTTCATTTAAAGGTAGAAAATTCTGATTCATTCTGTTTTGTTAGGGATTTGAAGMGGCATCTCTCACCCAAATGTTCTAAGCATCAGGCTAGTAGATTTTCTGGGGTTGGCTGCTCACAGCCTCTACTTGCAAGATGTGATGTTCCACTTCACAGAGAGTGATTAAATATTCATTAAGCTAGTGAAAGAACAAGCTTCTCAGAAGACAGAAAGAGTCTGGTACTTAAGGCAGTCACCTGGGAAAAAGGGAGATCTGGATTCCAGTCRCTGCTGTAATGATTACTTAGTATTAAATACATACACTGGTTCACGAACTGGAACCCAGCTTCTTTTTTCTTGTGGGGAGGGGAGTTGATTATCAAGTACTTCACACTTTCTGTCTATTCCACTGATTACTTAATTATCCAGGAAAGCTGTGGCTGGGGAGAACAAGCACTTTTCTAGGAGATGGGAGATTGTAGTTCCATGTGGCAAAGAAAACTAAGTGTGCATTTTTTTGGCCCTTTTATTATCCAAAAGCTAGAAGAGGAACAGAGCACCCTTTCCTTAGGGAGCAAATGCTGTAATTCAGGGCTTTAGAAACATGGAATTCCAAGTGGAAGGCAGCATCTCTTCTAATTCAAAAGTAAGTTGCAGCATAGGGAGAAGGTTTAAGGCAAATGTTTAATATTGGCATTTCCTGAAGTGCTTCCTTGAYTAGCATGTCTTTGTGGATTCCATGTTTTTAGTACAATCTGTAAGAAAACAGACATCTGACTTAGGACTACAGATTTGGCTGTAAAATTTCATCTGTTGGATAGGTGCTGTGATATTTAACTAAAATTTCTTGCAGATCTATCCTTTAAGGTAAAATTCTCAAAGACACTTTGTGTTGCTTTCATAACTCCTCTTGAAGTCAGTGTAGATTTTACCACAGACTTAAGAAGGGATAGACCTGTACCAGCAGAGATATCTTTTATGCCTCATTTTCCTCACGCAATTTCAAAAGAAAAAGAGTATATTTCCTGTTAAACACGTTTCCACAATAATTTTATTCTTGAGACAAAGATGATGGATTTCTTGCTTTGATTTTTTTTAACATGTATGTTTCTATGCTGAGAAATATAGTTATATACATTGATGTGAATAATTTGAACTTCTAATATGCCTGATGGAGATGTGGCTCTCATTTATCAACAAATKATCTAGGAAGTCTTAGGGTTATGCTGCATGGGGTGAATCTGAGCATTAACTTATRTCTATGAACTTGCTAATTCAGGACCTGAATTACAAATATCAGCCCAAGAAAACACCTATTGGATGTTGAAAACTTCTGGTATTGGGCGGTGAGAGAAAGAAAAGAAAAATAAATATTGACTTGCTTGTAGAACACATTGAAAAAGAAAAAAAAAACAATGAGACAAATCTTTGCCATGTCACCCTCTGAACCAGAGGTAAATTTTCACCTGGATAGATAAACAACTGGTTTTCCTTGCCTCAGAAAGAAGATTGAATAAGTGATTCAGGAAAAATAGGGGACTAGATTGATTTTTGGATAAAGATAAATCAAAGTAGACCTTAAATAACCCCTTCTTATATTTTGTATTTTCTCCTTTCTCTCACTCTCTCTCTCTCTCTCTCTGCTTTCTGCCTACCTTTAATCTGTTACTGTTTCCCTTTTTCTTTGATTTTTTTCCTTTCACTTCTGTTATTTTTGCTTCCTTCCTGCACTCTTATCCCTCTATCCAACCATGGGCATTCCAGACTCACTTGCACAGAATAATTCTCAAAATCATCCTTATATAGAGAATTTAGCTGCAAACTCCTTCGTAGCTACTTCTTTCTGTCCCAATAGAACAAAATATTTATCCAGAAAGGCAYGATAGGAGAGCTAGGATCCTCTGTCTCTGAAAATACAGTCTTTGAACTTTTCAGCCAGAGGAAGTTTTCTGTTGGCTATCACTTATGAAAAACTGTTGGCTTTGTTCATTTTTGTTCTTATTCGCTAAAGTTCAACAAGCTGAGAGAAATCTCTGGGCCTTGATCCTTGAATCTATTGAAAGCACAAAGGAGAAAGAGGGGACTAGAAAGGAAAACTATTAGGTTACACTAAGCTAGTGTGTGCTCTTCCAGACTGAAAGARAGCAAGATTAAGGATGAGGCAAGAGATATGGAAATTCTCCCTAAAGGCTCTGTTCTTGTCTGCTGTTAATAACCGTTTTTAGCTTCAACATGCCGGCAGCTCTCCGCACTACCTGCCTTTCTGAAAAATAAAAGAAGACATTTTAAATAATTCCAAATTTRGCCATGTTAAGAAAAAAGAAGTGAAGAAATGAGAAGCCAGCAAGCGAATGAGTTCYTTGGTGTGGCTCAGAAGTGCTGGAGCAGGGGGCTCACCTTGGGGGGACAGCCAGCACWACGTTGGCCCGTGTCCCACTCCTGCCCTGGCATCTAAGATTTATGTTCCAATTAGCCCCTAAACTGGGAAGTTCTCAGGGATACTGCTAGGTCACATTTTAATTAAAATTCAGATGATTCTTGGAACACATTGGGAAGATAAAAAAATAATTTTATTTGTAACTTTTACTACTGTCCCCATTCCTCTTYACTAAACCTCACACTTCTAACAAAGGAATCAAAGACAAGTCTCTCACCTTGCAAAACAAAGCAAAGCCTGGTCCCCACCACATGACATGCTCCTGGTCATTTTAAAGGAGTCACTCTAAATTAATTTATTAATGTCAGACTGTTCCTGTTTGTGTGCAGCCAATACAATTGCATGTAAGAAAAGTCCATCAGGAACTTTAAAGTGCCAGAGATACCAATTCTGTTTCTACATTTCTGTTTCAGTTTCTGGCACTCAGTCTAGCATCAAAAGAAATGCTACTGATCATCTGCAGTGTCACTAGGACAGACAGTCAATAAAGTCTGCCTGTTAAAAAARGGAGCTTGAGTGTCATCAGGCTGGGTAAGTTGTCCTGCTCTGGCATGCAGAGTGGCCAAAGAAAAATAATTAGACACTTTAGGGACTCATGAGAGACTTCATGCTGATTTCTGTGATGTCAATGACACTCAGTAGGAAAGGGGCAACAAGGGGAAATTATGTATCTGATTGCTTTCTTTTAAGTACTTTTATAACAGACTTTCAATCAGCAACAAAACTGGGTGTTTTAAGCTCTTCATGAAGAAAACAAGCAAGTAACCCACAGCCTTCTCAGTCTGAGGGTAAGGATTTATAGAAATGCATGCCCTGATTGTGCCCTTGGCACTAACATCAGGAGGAAAGGTGTGAACGCACCCACTGAATATACCCCTACCCAGGGGAGGATCTTCTCAGGGGGACACCTCAGGCTGATGTACACATAGCACCCGGCTGTTCCACACCTGGGTGGGTAGTTCAGGACCAGAGTTATTGTGTAACCTGGTAAAGCGTTTTAACCACCAGGCTAGTGTGTAACAGCTGGGAATCACAGGGATATCATACTCAGCAGAGCCCAGACAATTAAAGGTCAGACTGAACAGGTCTAGCAAATCGGGTTCATCTGGGAACTTCTCTGTCCTATTAGAATTCTAAAGTGTTGGTAGACACAAAACTGCATTCTGAAAAGTCATGCCAGTTGCAAAATCCCTAACAACAACGAAATAAACAAAAAACCCAATAAGAAGGTGACTTAGTACACTTATTTAAGAAACCCACACATTGTTAGCTCCAAACAATCTAAATCTAAGCAACTGAAATCTTTGAAGGCTATCTTGCAGCTGCATGAAATTAATTTTTCTTCTGGTGATTTTCTTAATAGCACTTGAAGTCATTAGTCACTATAGCTTAGTCAGAGCTCCTGATACTCTGGTGACACTCCTGAAATGCTGAAAAATTCCAAACAGTTTTTATGGCAGACTACAAGGGAGGAGGCATAGATAACTGTAGTTTTACAGGCTGTTTCTAATAAAATGAAGATTACATGGCCATTACATGGCTGGCCATGCCAGCCAATCACCTCTTCTAGAACTGTTTATAGGCACCAATTTTGAGAAAAGATTTGCCAAAATCCCATCACCACCCCCTCCACTAACTCAAAATCCTTTCAGAATTCACCCTGCCAAGTACTACTCAAAATTAATGAATATTACCATTGAAATTAACAGCAAATTACTTAGTTTCTAAGGTGTGAAAAGAATTGCAGCCTACATTAATGAAGCTCTCAGTTTCGAGAATGAAAACCAAATCCTGTAGTTCATCATCACAGAAAAAATGCAGCTATACATGATATAAAAACAGCCACATGGTAGAATTTGGGAAATATTAATTTGTGTACTGTCCAGTTTTGCATAATAGCCTGTATTTATTCTATTTTTGATTGAAAAGACCAAAAAAAATACAAGATAGAATAAAAAGAGATATATTTTCAAAATACAGTTATTTGTGTGCACAGTTAGATGATTATGTGCATTGGACATCTAGATACTGTAAGAAGAAATAGACAAGAGGGAAATTTTAGAGACTACTGCTGTTTTTCATAGTCTCAATAAATTATAAACCTGCTGATGCTCATCTTCAGGATTTTTTTCTTCCTTTTTCTTTATACTGGTCCTGACCTAAATGCATTTGCACTGGACTTTAAGATTCAGCACATCTGTCTGCTACTTTTTTTTTAATTGTGTGCTAGGAGCCTCCAGAGCTCTCTCTCTGCTTTCCTTTTGTTACCAAACACAGCAAAACCATGTGCAAGTTTAGTTCTGCTGCAGATCATCTCACTGTGAGCAGCAGCTTCACTTAGCTCTCACCATCCTCCTGGCACAGCTGGTATGGAGTCCACATCCATTGGATTCCATGTCAGAGAGACTCTCGTCCTGACATGGATATGTCAATGTGACATGTCTAAAGAAACCAGTGTGTAAAACTGTGTTTTAATTACAAGTTCTTAAGTGGAAGACACAGCATTGCTTTCATTTCTTCTAGTGAGATGAAAAAGAAAATATAAGAAAATACCTAGCAGTTTATACCAAGAATGTAGTTACAGAACAGATAAAATGTATTCTTTTTGTGGAGGTTGGGTCAAAGGCAGCTCATTCCTGTCAAAATATTTTGGAAGTGATGGTGACCAAAGGAAATGGAAGCATTTATATGTGTACTGAGTTAGGCTGGGATTAGCACTGCAAGCTTCAATTAGAGGTAATTGCCTCCTTTTACAGGCAACAAACAACAACAAAAATATGCTTCTGGGGACTGATGTTTCCCTTCTGAAAGTAGACGTCCAAATACATCGTGTGCATTGAGATCTAGAAATGTATAGTGCTCCTCATTGCCTAAGTATGTAGAGAAATAATTTATATGTAAACATCAACATGTAAGACATCTCAGGCTGGCCAAGAGAAACCTCACACACATTGCATTTTTCCAGGTACTGATTCAGGAATATCACTTAAAATGCATATCTAAAATACATGCAGGTACTTAATCACTCTCATCAACCAGTTCCAATACAAAATTCAGATATCCAGCTTTGTTAACCTCACGCATCCACTGTTGAGATCCTSTAGAACAAACTGCTTTTTGAAGGGGATGTTGGAGTGATCCAAAATGATGCAAGGGAGTTAGTTCGTTGTCAAACGTCCTGGGTGGTCAGAGGCACTCTGACCTATTCTGCTGCTACAGGGTTGAATGGTGCTTCAGTTATAGAACACTATGGGCCCCATATATTTATTTGTTTGTTTGGTGTGGGAAAAAAAAAACAAGAGGAAACTACATGAAACCTTTAAAATTAGCACAGATGTATTTAGGCAGTAAATAAATACTTTTGCAAGAAACAGTTTTAGGAGGAACATATTTTTAATGGTCTTTTGGATTTTAGTGCATTATTTTTATGGCTGCTTTGAGAATACTTTTAGTTTAGAATAGAAAACATTTCTTTCAAGAAAACACTCAAATTAGGAGCGGAAAGAGCACAAAATATTCAGCTTATTTCCTTTGTTTTCATACACATCATACCTCAAAAARTATTGAAGTGATGGTGTATCTCTGCAAGTATCTCCATGTTTTGAGAAATACAGTTACTTTGAAGGAACMTATCTTTGCTTGCTCATTGCATTTTTCCCTTGATTTTCCCTGTCACCCTCTCTTTCTTTTTCCCGTTCTCCTCTGACTAACTGAAAATTGATTTTTTTCTAAGTAGGATGGTTATTTCTGTGCTCTTTAGCTAAGTATTCAATTTGATACTTGATTTAAAAAAAATCCTCCTGTTGGTTTTTCTTTACTATGTATTGCTTTAATGATTCTTGGTAGGCTTCCTATGCATTGATTAATACAAATAAATAGAATGTCAGTATTATGGTAAGAAGGAATACACATACATATATTTCCTGTATATTAGTAATCTGACTCTTTTGTTCTTTTTCTCCCTCTAAAAGCAATTGCATCACAAAATTGATTTTGCTCCTTTCCAATGCAGAGCTACAGTGAAACAAAAACCCCCAACTTCTACAATTAATGGGAATCCAAATTATTTCTTACAGGYGAGAAAGTTTTGGAAGGAAAAATTAAATTTTTTTTTTTGGCCTGCATAGCATGAGTATTATGTATATTAAATCTAATAACTGATCTTGCCACATGTAATTAAAAAAAATAATTATTTATGAAAAACTGAAAAGAAGTTTGAACCCATTATTTGGAGGGAAACCTGATGAAATATTTTCTCATTCGTGAAGAAATCTTTTTTGATACTCAGAATAAAATAGACATCTAAAGTAAAGAGCAGCAAGACACAATATCTCATCAACTGAAATGAAAAATCTCATTTATCTGATCACACACTCCTATTGTATTTGCATTTTACTAAAGTACATCAGTTCATCTAATGTAAGATTGGGGGAAGGGAGATAAAGTTGATGAAAGAAKAAAGTTATTCCCCTAATTCCCTGGCCAGACAAGTTTTTAAGATGCTGTCATATGCTGTGAGAATAACCAGAATGCAAAGCCAGCTCTAGCAGGGGTGGAAGTGGATATCTCCATGATGACTTATCTCCTGAGGACATTACAGAAGCTACTGCCTCATCCAGAATAAATTTTCAGGGAGACGGCGTGTCAGACTATAATCATGACCAAAAGGCTTTCTCAGCTGGCTGATAGGTAGTTATCTTTGCAGATCCCTGTATCAGGACACAACACTCCTTTTGCAGGTATTTATACCATTATTGTCATTTCAGATAATTTGTGACGTCTGTGTTGGGGTAACTGCTGAACTCAGAGTTCCAAAATAACTAGCCATGGCTGCCAATACAAGCAACACCATCCTTTTCTGCTACTTTCACTCAGGGTTCTGTGCTTTTAAATATCCAGGAGCACTTAATGGTGCTGGCTTGACCTGCCAAGATGCTTCTTCCCTTTAATTAAAATATCTGTTTTAACATATAATCTGTCAAATAACTACATTAATCATAGTGTTGGAGAGAGGTATGGAAGGAAGAGAGTAAAACAAAAGAGACAAATATTTACTAGAAAATCCCAGTTAATGTATGTTTGGAATAATACTTCAGGAATTCACACTAAAATACAACTGCTATCTGTAGTACTAAAAAAAGTCAATCAGTAGATATGGTTACGAAATGAAGTTTCTATTTCACAGGAATTTTCACATTTCAAAACACACTTGCCTTTAAAATGTGTGAAATGCTGAAATCTCAAATTACTTCCTGCCATACAAAGCCTGCAACATTTTTTATTCAGTATCTTCAAATAATCCCATTACAAATAATTACTTTGATAAAGCCAAAATGTTTTATTTATGAAAAGCATAATATTATCATGTGAAAGGGATATAACAATGTTCAAGACTCCACTTTGATTTTTATCTACTCAGAATCATMTAGTGGGTCAAAAAAAGAAATTTTTTAATGAATGGCACCCTCAAAAATATTTAGAGCCCCTTTTCACTGACACTGTACATGCAGCAGCCAAAGGAGGGGAGATGCAATAGCATCCATCCACAACTTCAGTTATGAATTGCATGTTTCAGATACCCCTCCATGGCAATGCTCACAATCCAGCGGAGCTAGCAATATAAATCACAGGGCATAGTGTAATGGAAAGGCAACTTGATAGAAAAACACCCTGCAATTTTAGCAAACAGCATGTGCACAGTGTTGGTTTACAGCATAGAGGGTGTTCAGTAAAAACTGATTAGCTTCTACACAAGCTGCAGAAGCCTACTGAGTCTGACATGACATTTCTCCAGAGCCACAAGTGCYGCCTCAGAGGACTTTGGCAACAAGCAATAGCCAATCTTAGCTGTCATATTGTGCACTGGTATGGACAGGGCCAGTTGATCATCCAGCTAATCCGCACTTAGACTTGGTTTAAGTAGTGAATCTGGCTAAATGTTTCCTAGAGGAGGGCCTAGAGGAGGGCATGGGGGGATTCTCCCAATGGCCTTTGCATCCAAACTCATATATGTTTGAGTTCACCATACATTCCTATGGTGAACTCTCACATATCTCCTTTCTCTCTCCTCCTAAAGTTTTTCTCAAATTCCCGTGAAACATCACAAAGGAACTACATCTCCCTACAGTCRCTGTGATGAGGCTTTAGGGGATGCAGTGGATGACTGTGACGTTCACTGTGTGATATCCTCTACTGGTTGTCAATAAGAGAAATTGAAAGAATATTTTAGCATGTTTCAGTGCAAAGATTTTACCTTCCCAAGGGCTTCTAGACTTCCTCTCCCAGGCTGAAATAGCATGCRATGATGACATTCTAGCTGAAAACTTTGCATGAAAGGTGACACAGAAAAGAGAGGTCATTCTACTCAGTAGTAGGATTGTGGTATCCTCCCTGAAGCTGTGGATTCAAGTTCCTCTAAGCAACAGAAGGTCTTAATCTCACTTGTGCAACATGGGTAACCACTTCACTGAGATTCACCATCATTCGTTATTCTGCCGGTATTTCTTAGGGAGCCTAACCTTTTATATATCTTAGCAGTATGAAACAGATGCTGCACAGCACTGAGATGCTTCTGGAATGGGGAAAAGATGGAATTTAGTGATTTTGGGCAACATTGAATGACAGCAGCTGTGAGCATGACGGTTGCAAAGGCCATTCAGGATCAACTGGCTTTGAAACAGAGATACTAAAGAAGTAGCTTTTGGATTTAAATGTATACAATAGTAGTTAAACACTTCAGTGTCATTTAAATCCCTTTGTGGACCTCTCTCCTACTCTCTCTATTATTTTTTCTTGTTCATGTGTCCTTGTGACTAGATTTAAATAGCAGTATTCTCCATTAAAGAGATCACAGTATGCACACTTTTGAGGACACTCGACTGTCTTTTGTCCATAATGTCTGTGCTTCTCACAGTTTAAGTTTTTCAATAGTGAAGCTGAAATACAGACCACCAAAAGTAGATTTCTGTTCCTATGTAACCCTGCAAAATCTGGCATTTGCTCTACACKGTCAATACTGTTTTCAACTTCATTCACTAACACTGACTTTGCCATGCTTTTCTGAATAAATTGACCATTGGAAAAAAAGGAAAAYAAGGAAAAATAAAAGGAAAAAACTTGCTGAAATTCACAGGTGTGCTCATCCACTTTGAATGCTAGTGATAAAATTTGAAAATACAGTTATTCTYGCTGCAGATGTTGTTTGGAATTGTTAACAAGAGTTTGTAGCCAGCTTCAATGCTTGAAGTATTTAACAAAAACAATTGGAAATCTTCATACCCAGATTTGAGTAAAGCCAGTCCCTGACGGCTACAGAATTGTGTGTTTAATCTGAATATGCTTCARGTCACTGCTCAAAGCTGCCCTTTATAAGAATACCACTTCCAGTTTCCCTTTCTAATAGCTATAGAATTTTTTTCTATTCTCTGAAAACATATGATCTCTCAGGCAGCTTCTGAGTAAATAACATTTTCTATGTCAGCTTCTCTGCCTGGTTTAGTTCTCCAGTGAACTCCACAATTTTTATACAGATTTTGTTAATGGTTATTCATCTGAAAAGATTATCCTTCCCYCTCAAAAGCTTTCCAGTTCTATTTTGCTTCACTTTGGATTTCAAGAAAGTAATTTATAGAATGATTTGCATTTTGTAGGATTGGTCTTGACACACCTTTCTGATAGATTTTTCCTCAGACATGAGAGTTCTTATGAAAATGACACTTGGCTTTATGCACTTTCCATTTCTTATCCCTGACAGTCTGTTCAGCTCATACAAGCCGGCACATTCTCAATCTGTGGCGCCCAACTGAGATTATCATCTTTGTACAACTTGTTAATGCCAGTGACATTTAGAAGTCTCTGCACTGAGCTATGAAATAATTCAGATGCATAAAAAATCCCCCAAAAAGGCATTTGAAAAGAGCGCCTGCAGACAAAAAAAAAAAAAATAAAATTAGACATCCACTATCATGAACCTTCCCATTTAAGAGGATTTTTGCCAAACAGATCTGAAGCTCCCCAAAAAAGAGTAGGGGCATTGACCAGCTCTCTTGGGATGGATGGGCTAGTTAAGATGACATAATACTTCCATCATTATGTCAGTTCTAAAGTCCAGATACTTTACCCTTGATCACAGAAACCAAATTTCCCCCTCCCTTCCCATACCCTTTAAAAAGTGTGTGTTCATTTTGTGGTTCCTCAGTTTTCTACTTGCTGCTCTTATCGTGATGCACTGCCTCTTATTCTTTGGCCTTATTCTATCCCAGTGGTTCTCTAAAAGCTGTCSATTTGTTGTAAACTAGGTATTGCTCTAAGAAAAGAAAGGAGGCTTTAATTCTGTTCCACTTTACTCCTTTTATGACATTCAAGTGGTGAAAAGGCAGAAAAGATTCAGAGGATATGGAAGAGATGTTTTCTTGAGAAAAAGCAACTTCAAGTATTTTTAAAGTTTTCTTTTTGCATCACCAGTGTGTTTAGTCCTACCAGAGAACCTGCCTTTGTAAATTCAGATTTTTACCTTAAGCCTGGACATAAAATCAAAATATGCATTCACTGGGCACTAAATTTAGAAGACAGTATAACAATATTTWAAATGGGAGGGTGATAATTTAATTCCACGGCTACTTCAAATATGGAAGAGAAAATGTATATTGACAAGTGTACAAAATACTTTAAAAATTTTTAGCTGGTTTCTTGTAGAATGTAAGGTACTGCTCTAGGTATTTTATTACCCTGAACAGTGAGTGTGTGATGACCGCAGATGCCCTCCCAACCTAAAGGTATTTCAGAGTGCTCCCCTGAATGTCTCCTCTGGTTGTTGTGTAGTTTTAGGGTTATACTCAGCTCAATTTTGTGATCATAAACTGTAGACAATATTAAATAAGATTATGCTTGAAAAATTGCCTTTTCCATTCTTGCAACATACCCGACATGAATGTTAGGCACATTACAAAAAATTTTCTCTTTTTTGAAGACTGACAGACTGCTATTTTTCCTGAAACAGCATTATGTCAATTGATACTGTCTAATATCAGAAACCCCCTAATAAACCTTGAAATTTCTTGAGCAATATCTGCATTAGGCAATCAGATTTATCTGACTGCCACTAATTGCAGCTGTTACTGCTGAGTGAGGCAGTACCATGCAGAACAAATACAAGCTTTGGTTCTGAAAACAATATACCCATATTACAGCACTATGGCACTTTAAACAAGAAATCTTCCTCCTCTGCAGGGCTAATTAGTTCAGTTCAGGATTGCATTCCTGTGATCACAGTGTTTCATGTCATAGGGGCTATCAAGTATTATGTRTTGGTCTCTATACTGTAAACATAAGCAGTCAATAACCAGGCTATTATTTATTCAAAAGGTACAGAGTACTAAATTCAAGATTTCACGTCAGGTTGAGCTCTAGTTTTGGATTTTCAATTGTTGGAARTATTTTTCACTTGAGTTTTTACTCAAGTGAATTTTTCACTTGAGTTAGACTGTGTTTCAGTGGGATGTTGGAGTTTGTCGTGGTCTAAACTCCCTGCTGTAGTTAAGTCCTGTTCTTCTTTCTGCTCCTACCTGGGCAATGCTGCTGCTCATCTTATACCAMTGTAAATACTCAGTGGGTCCTCAGTGACCCAACCAATCTCGTCAGTCCTTTGAAAACTACCCTGTCATAACACAGCAATGACATTAACAAGTATTTAGCTTCTGGTAGGTCAGCAAACTGAGTCAGTCTGATGAGTGCCAGGTTAGCCAAAAGGAGACAGAAGGACCATGTTACTGGGGAGAAGAAAGACAAAACCAGCAAGGGGTGACTGGGAACTTCTCTCCCTTTTTGGAGGTAGCTGATAAATCAGGCAAATTTCTGGAGAAGCCATGACCTTATCATGTAAATTAGGTGAGTCCCAGACTAAAAATATCCATAATTGGGTAAAGTCTACATCACAAAGGCCATGGTCCCATACTACTATTCCCCCTCTTTTGTGGTAGGCAGAGGCAAATTTAYCTTAGCAAGATCCAACCAGCTCCTCTGGTTCACAACTCCTGAGTTATGAGTGCATTAAATCAGCCCTTTAGATGACCCATTTAAAAGAAAATAGGCCTAAAAGTCACACAGATTTTAAATAAATGGACAAAAACTTCCATATTCTATGAGCAACTGAAAATGTGTGGGAAATGCTTTCCTCCATAGAATCATGGAATKATTTAGTTTAGAAAAGACCACTAAGATCATCAAGTCCAACCATTAATATGACACTGTCAAATCCACTGCTAAACCATGCTCCTTAGCACTACATTTGTGAGTCTTTGAACACTTCTCAGACAGTGATTCCCTTGACTGGTCAGCCRTTGCTTGATGTTCTTTTTAGTGAATAATTTTTTCCTAATATCCAAACTAAATATCCCCTGATGCAACTTGAGATCCTTCGCTCTTGACCTTGTCCTACCACTTGTTTTGTGGAAGAAAGATTGACTGACAYGGTTTCCCTACCATGGAGAGGAAAGGAAAGGCATGAGATGCACTGAGCATCCAGGTCCASAGGTGCAACTATGGATAACTTTTCTAACACAAGAAGAATGAGAGGAGGGTATTTTTGAGATAAGGTCTGGAGATTTGGGGAATTTGTCAAACCCCATACATTAAATAGTAGCATTGTCTAAAAAGCTGTATTTTTATCCATGGCTGTGAGAAACTGTAGTATTTAGTATATATAAATATTTGATGATTAACTTTAGTTAAGAGCTATGCTATCTCTGTTCATATCATAAATCCAAGCTCTGAAGCAATAGCTTGGACAAAACACTAAGGACTCAATTGTGCCTTGAAGGCACGGCACCACAYCGGGGATAATGCAGAGGCACGTCACCTCACCAGCAGCTCCAGGAGGGGCTGTGCCTCAGGCATGCACTCTGCCTCCTGCAGCTCCTGGGGAATGCAGCTAATGCACTGCACTTACATGGGCTGTAGCATGTACTCCAGGAGACTCCTGGCCTCAAAAGACCTGGAGCTTGAGACCCTTCAGCCTCGTGAACCTGCCTCACTTTCTGTGAAACAGCTGCATTAGTAAAGGTCCCAGCAGCAGTTTTGAAGGAGCCATCATGAAGTCAAAGAGCTGTCTCTCCTCTGTACTTTGCATATTTGAGGGCTGTTTGAGGCAATTCTCTAGAAATCCAGCTGGAAGGCAGTAGACGTATCTCAACAGTACATTTGCATTCTGTTGGGAGAGGGTCACCACTCTGTACCTCGAGTGACAGCTGTCCTGTCTAGTGTTGATGATGTGCCTTAAGATTGCACTGGTCTGCACAGTGTCCCAGCATGTCAGCTCAGGTGCAGTATAGAGGCTGATGGAAATATTGTCCACCAAGAAGAGTACAAGGACTGCAATGAAATCTGCTCCTCACCAGGAGAGTTGTTAACAGAGAGGTTAATTTCCTTCTATTCTGCAGGCCTGAACAGATAGTGTGACTCTACATCTCTGAAAATACCTTGCAATATTCATAAACTTGATGTTATACAGAGGAGACCTGACTTTAAAACTAATTATTTTAAGGGAACAAAAGTCYGCATGCAAGCAGGTTTTCATAATTTTTGTTATACAATAAGACACTGGCAAATGTAAGAAATAATATACCTGATGGATAAAATTGGAACTTATAATTTTCTTGCTGTTTAAAATGTGCTAAGGATGTTAGACATTCCATTTTTGTCTCTGTTCATAGTGTGATTCCTCTAAGTCCTTGCTCTGTGAGCCCTCCAAATATGTACGAGGTTCATATATGCTGCTGCAAATCTGTGTGTCTGCGAGAGTGATCTGGCTGTGGGTGTGAGACTCCAGTGGATTACAGTGGTTACATTATCCTGACAGGTAATTGCATAGCTCATTCTTAAATCCATTCTCCCCTAGGCTATCTATTCTTCCATTTATTATTTTCTTTTCTAGAAAGTGACTGATGGCTGAGCTGAACTTATGGTAACAACCTAAACCCTTTCCTTTTCCACAGAACGCCACAAAGAATAGATTATTTGTTCCCTTTAAGATCATTTCACCTTTTTTAAAAATACTGAGAATATCAACATAACCCCCTCTCAGGACTTCTCTAGTCTGAACAACCTGATTATGTCAATCTTCTCCTGCAGTCCCCGTTTTCTTGCACTCTGATCCTTGTGCTTTGAGCTCCTTCGAGATGTTGTGCATTTCTGCTGAAGTGCACTGACCACCATAGTGCACCTGAAGAGCCACCAAAGCTGAATAAACTGGMCTGACTTGGGCTGTTCATATTCTACCACCATACTCCTCTTTATTATGCAATTCATTATATTATATTCAGATTTYGTGTGGTAGATAGGGCTGTAGAAAGAGCAAAACTTTTAGATAGCTACCCACCTAATACAGGAAGACTCATTGAAAATCTGATGATGGAATAAAAGTTGGGTGAAAGGGATCACAGACTCATCATGCTGAGAACAGGAAGGAGGGAGAACAGCAGAGTAGGCATAATGGACTTCAGAAAAGCACTCTTCAACAGCTGAGGAAACTGGTAAGTAGGGTCCCTTGGGAAGATAATATAAAGGATAAAGGAATTCAGGAGACCTGGCAGTTATTGAAAGAGACTGTATTAGARGCACAAAGTAAAGTATTCTGATGCGAAGGAGAGCTTAGAAGAGACAATGAGGCTGAATCAGGAACTCTTTAAGGAGCCAAGAATGGAAAAAAAGGAGATATATTAAAAGAGGAAACAAGGACAGCTGAATAAGGTTGTGCGTGGAGGATAATAGCACAAGCATGTAGGGATGAACTCAGAAAGGCTAAAATGCAAAATGACTTACAACTAGCAAGGGAGATGAAAGGCAAGCAGACACGGTTCTAGAAATACATTAGGGAGGGAATAGACGGGAAAGCAACAAAAAGTATCATATCAGTGATGAAGAGAGAAGGGAAGGGAAGTAAATAACAGAAGGCACAGAGAAAGGACACTACAGTCTTTTTTTCCTGCTTTCAAATTAAGAAAATGAAATGAAGACATCTTAGAATAACACGAAAAAATGCACCCTCAGATTCATGGGATTTTAGCTGAAAAATCTGCAGAGCCATCACTTTTTGGAGTTCATGGATGCTTAATGAAGACTGGAAGAAGGGCACTCAGGCTAAGTCTGCGGCAAGTAGTGCAGCACAGCAGGAGGGGCAGAGTTGGTGTGAAGATCTTAAATCCACACAGTGCCTTCCTTCAAAGTGGTTTTCATTTGGTCCCATGCAGCACGTTTAGTGGGCTTTTGGTGGGTGTTTTCCAGTTTAGCTTAATCCAGGAGGACCTCATGAGACTSAGTGTGAACTAAAGCATGAGGGCTATTGGGAGATTTATTTCAGAGGCATGTATTTGATTTGAATTGAAATGGTAATGTTGGYGCAGCCGTTTAGAACTAAACTGGGGGAAAATGAGGGAACTAGAGATAAATGTGCCTGTCTTCAASAGCAAGCCATTCTAACCTCATTTTTAATTGAAAAAGAGAGAAAAAAAAAAGGATTTGATGTAATGAAAGGTTGTAAGGATATGACACAATCTAGCTTTGGATCAGTCTGAACATTCTCATGTAGGACTTTCATGAACAAATCAGAAAAATATCTGAATAAAATMAYTGTTAGATAAAACGCTGTTACACATCTTGAACAGACACAYAGAATGGGCAGTCAACACRTGGCCAGTCACTATTATTATTATTTTATTATTATTTAATAAATTATTTCCTTGTTCTTTTTATTACAACATTATCTTCAAACACCTTGGRAGGAAATCTACTTTGTTTATTGTAGGCACACTTTTATGGGGACAAGGGATTTGGCTCAGTGCATTGCAAAAAAGTGAATATTAGTGTGAGAGCTTGTGAAAGTTATGCCGATGAAGCAGGCAATATGGAGTTTGCTGAGCTTAAATATGGTATTTACCCTTATATGTGATACACTATCAAATGGATAGGACAGAAGGGAGTCAGGTTCAGAAAGGGAGTCATGACCAAAGCAATGGGAAAAAAATGTGCACATGTGCTGAAGAAAAGAAGGGAAACAGGCAACATATGTGAAAGTTATATATCCTAGAAGATCTTAAGAATGGACTTTACCTGTAAAGTTGTTAAAGTCATCCTCTAACAAAGCCCATGCCTTGAGCCCATGCCTTCTGTAATGTCTTGTTCAAAGAAATACAAGCACAAGTATTTGAGTGATTCTGTGATTCTGTGAACCAGCATCATGCTTGTGCATGTATTCCTTTTACAGGCACCTTTATACACCATTTTAAACAACTGTACAAAAGTAAACAAAAATTTTATGCAAGTGCCTTATTATTTTTTTAAAACCGGTGTGTAGGGCAAGTAATGAGACATATTTGATCTGATTATCAAGCATATTACTGAAATGGTTGTAAGGCTTTATTAATAAATGTCATTTAAAATTATTTCAGATTAGTAAAAATGTCTGTGAAATTACTGTTTTCACCGAGTGTCTTCTGGTATTAATAAAAGAGAATATTAACATAAGAAAAATTTGATAGTTCTCTGAGTAGTAGCAGAAGTTTGGTAATTTACCAACTTTTCAGTAAATTATATAAATTGGAAGTCTAGTGCTGCTTACCTTAATGTACTTCTATATATTTTATTTAAGGTTTTACCAAGAAATAAGTCTCACATGAGATAAAAATATCTAGCTCTCCAAATTCAAAGTAGTAGTATCATTTACTAGATGAAATATATCAATCCTGAAAGTCAGCTTCCACTAATGTGCTCATTGCAAAATTATTGGTGGTAATATACTTAATTAGTGAATTTTACATAAGATTTATTTTATTCACAGAAGCTTGGTTTGATAAAATTCTTCACTGCAATTCGTTTAATAGGTAGCCTATAGAAACTACATTAATATTACATCCATGAGCAAAGAGATTACCCCACAGTTAATGACTCCCTTGGGTTGCTYTTTTCTGGCAAAGGCACAGAGCCAAAAAATTCCATTTTTTTTTCCTTCCCTCTGAAATAAATGTTGCTATGTGAAAAACCAAGTGTTGGTACTTTTTATAACATCTGGGTTGTGAAAAAATGAGTAGTGACAATAAAAGCTAAGTCTTAAACAAACRTTGCTCTGCTTTGTATTGACAAAAATCTGTTTAGGGTAAAAAAAAAAGAGACTCCAAAGGCTGTCGATATGTCTGCCAAATGACTCATAAAACATCTAGATGTGATTGGRGTCAGAAGAAGAAGAATTTTGCATCTTAAAGGATTCTGCAAGGAATATTTTTAAGTCAAACAGTGGTGTCTCTTGGTATATTCCTTGYTGGCATGAAAGCAGTGACAGCCGCACACCAGTTTTCCAATGCTTTCCACAACTTGTGGTTTAGAAGATCTTTGTTTGCTTTACTTCTGACTTTGTTTCACAAGGGCTGAGGTGTCATACCGGCGTGACAGCATGACTCTCTTACCACTATTCTAACACCTTTGTGGGGTAGGAGGAGGCAAYTTAGGATCTGCTGCAGATCTAAACCAACTGCTGAATCCTGAAGAGAGAAAAGGGAGGAGCAGTTTGAAAGGARTGCACTTGGTGCTCTTCCAGAAAGGCTTGAAGTATTCTCTCATCCAGCCACATTATTTCAGGCAGAGAGATAAATATTGTCAAGTGCAATAAAAGATTTCAGTAGAAAAGAAGAAATGAGAACTATACAGGTCTTAGGCACGTTCCTACTTTTATGGATATCAAAACAAAAGCACACAGACATGAWGCCGTAACAGGAGACCAATACACAGTTCTTGCTATCCGAAGACAATTCATGCCATTCTAAGATACCTAGATATATGAGATGAATTCCTTTCTGCAAGTACCTGTTGTCCTTCACTCAATGTGGAGAGAGGCTAAACAAAATGTCTAATTTTTAATAAGAAAAACAATGGCCTTAGAGTTTGTATTTTGAGAGCATGTATTTTGACAAGAAAGATATCTTGAAAATATTTAGTGTCCAACCTCTTTGAATTTATTCTCTTTGCTTTCCAGTTCCCAGGTCTGCCCAAGGCAGGTTTTTATTCTCTCTGGCTTGGCTTATCCTTACCAACCCAACAAGACCCAGGTTCAGACTTGAGGAGTGATTCTGGTTATCCCTGTCAGCCGTGGCTGTGGACTCAGTCTGTGCTGACCTGTTCTTCTCTGTCAATGCATGGGCCTGGTTTGGAGCTGTAGGCAGGAGAGTCTCCCTTGAAATTTGTATGGCAGCCTGGGTGGAAGTCTGAATGCAAACTGTGATATGCCAAAGMAGGCACTAAAACCAGGGTCTGTCCTGGTTTTGTTTAGTTTTATACACTACAGTTTCTGAACCACRTTATCTTCCCTTTCGCTGGAAAAGATGATAAAAAGCACTTAGCTTTTTTCCTACAGAAAAGATTAACAGTATCTTTTTTATTTCCTTCTGTTTCATATTTTAGCTCATAGAATAATACTAAAAAATTCCTGTTGCTTTATAATAGACTCCTAATAAGTGGCTTTTGCAACTGATTAAGTACCTCAGCTTCTCTCCTGCGTTAATCAATTGCAGCATACGGTTATTTGTTCATGTACTGCTGCAATGGAGTGGATCTTTTACCATATAAAAGCTCCATCCCAATAGTGTCTGCTGCTCTGGTTCTAGACATCAGCTTCCTTTATGGTTGTGTTTTCCATGACTGTGSAACAAGAATCATAACGTGTTTTGTGGTCATGGGAATACGGAAAACGGGAGTAAAATGCATAGTGACCTACTTTTAAGAAAATAATTGGAGCATATCACATATGTTTGTAACATAGAAAGCATATTAATATTTATGAGGAAGTACCTTTACTTTTGAGATAAATTTTAAAAAATATTTTTATTTTTTTCGTGGACCATGTCTCTGATTTAAAAATAAATTATGTCAGTTCTAATTATCTGTTTCTAGTTTAAAAATTTCCACCAGATTAGCTTTAATATATTAAATGGAGAGTTAAGAGTCTCATCTAATTTATTCCAAAATATTGTGATGAAAAGCAAAAAATTAAACTTGGAAGTATCAAAAATTGTATTTTCTATAATTTTTGATTTTAATGTCTTCAAAACCTTTAAAATAGTGATGATTTAAGTTCCATAGTCAAAATATTTCCTTTGTAAAGAAACATGAATCAGAATACAATTTTTAAGCTCAGCCATGTTTATATGCATAAGTGATTATTGCATAAGGAGATTAATAATAAATCACAGAGAGATTTATAAATAAGTTATCCATGGGAAACTGAGCTAGTGCTGCCAATTTACTCCTTTACTTTGTACACATTGGATTGTCATTAAACTATTTAGTTATAAGCTATTTAGCATTTAATTCCATATATTGSTATTTTATGAATTTGGGTAATAGACACGGTGAGCTGCACAGCCACTGCTCACTGGCCTGCATGGCAATAGCTGTGCTTAGGAGACTCTCTGGAGATATTCATCTCAGTAGAGATATATATATATACACATAATAATCTGTATATCTATCTATCTATCTATCTATCTATCTATCTATCTATCTATCTATCCATCTATCTGTCATCTTTCTATGTGATCTATCTATCATCTTTCTATAACAGCTGCATGCTTATTATAAATCCGACTCTTGCCCTGACTTGGGCAGAAGTTGCAGCAGCCCTCAAGCCCATAGCTGCACTGATTAAGACCACTATTTGTCAGCTACTACTGGCAACTTCATTAGATTTCTACACTGAAAAAAATACATTTTTTCCACTATAGATTGAATGTGATGTGGCCTGATTATGTGGATGGATGTGGTGGGAATTACTAAAGTGGTCATATGTGATCTCTAGCTAAAGGTGTTATCCATCAGCATCAGGTCAAAACCAACATAATATTTGTCTGGTTTTGTGACTGTTTTTTGGCAAAGTGCTCATTCTGCTCRTTTCTTTGAAGGTACTTGTTATTAGGAAAGCTTAAAAACAAACAAAAAAATTATAATTAAAATTAAGACATTAAGTAGTATGCAAATCATTCCACACAGCTGTTTTATGATTCTATCACTTTGAAAAAGAGGGAGAGAGGYTCTTTTGAATCTAATCTTACATTGTCCATCTGTTGCAGCATATGACAAGAAGTCAAGCATCTGAACTTTTAGGAGCCGTTATGGATCCTTGACATGGATCTGGCTCTCATCATGCAGCTAGTGTTGATACTTCCACTGATTGCACTGATTGACTGTTGTGTCATATTATCCTTGGCCTTTCCGACTCCCCCACTTCAGGGGATATCAACACTAGTAATCGTCAGGCAGGGCTCAATTGATTATTTTCAGAATTTTCTCTGGCTATTGACTATAATGGAAAAAAATTGTGCCTCTGAATTATTCAAAATGAAAACATACACAGAAGAAATCAATAAGGCACATCTGATATTAAAGACAAATTAAAGCAGGCAGTATAATGTGTCTTGGGGCACCTGCTACAGACAAAGAAGAAAGCATTTTAGAGGGAAAGAAGATTCTTTTCCTCTTTTGCTTTCATTCCTTTACAAGTAATATATTTTAGCTGTCAAAATTAACATCTTTATGAATTAGGACATTAAGGGTTTCTTTTCAACTTGTCCTTTTTAAATGTTAGAATTTAACTTCAGAATTTAGCACAATAATTCCTTCCTTGTATCCCTACAGTCTTTTTAACTTAAATGTAACATGCCATGYTGGAGGGATGAAATTCTAGAAAAATGTTCAGGTCAGAAAAATCACATTAACAAATATCTAGAGTTAGGCACTAAGCCTCTGCAGACTATGAAAGTGCTGGAGATTAAACTAGTGAAGAAAAATGTGCCTTTCTGTGAAATATCTGACATGTTAGCGTTAGGAAAATGTCCCCTGTATGAATCAGAGATAGGATTTTAAAAAATCTCCTAAAGAGGGATGGCTTCACTTTTGGGGGGCAGTATTACTGGAGAATCTTGTAACTTTTTACTCTGAGCTTCTTATTCAAGACAAACTACATGTAGAATGATGATGTAGTGGATGTCATGTAGCATCTCTGGTTTTCCATTGTTAAGAGTCGGGATTTGGAATCATTAGAATATTCTTTGATTGCAATTCTGCTATGAATGTGGTAAATTTCTCAGCAAGGGCTGCAGAAAAAGTGTTCCATGTTTGTGGTTTGAAGCAATCAAGAGAAAACAACACAGCACTTCTGTGACAATGGGCAGCATTAATACCCTGAACATTTCTAGAACTCACTTGGAAATCTTCACTAGGATTTGATTCCTTGTTTCGTGGGATGATAATTTCTTTTCAGTATTATCCCACTGTCTTCTTTATAGCAAATTTCTATTTACATTGAATTGAAATATCAAAAAAATATGCAAAGGAAATGTCAGTAATGTAATCATGTCTTCTAAGGAAATTAAATCCTTTCCTAAAAGTCTGAAAGAGGGGCAATTGATGATATAATAATAATTAAAGCTCACAGGAAAGACAGGCATACCAAGTATGATGCAACAACCCCCAGAAACAAAAGCATTGATGGCTGAGTGGTCTTTTAAAAAATTCACACWACTGGAATTTGTTTCCACTCATCATTGAAATTCATACAGGCAGTTGAATCCTCTAAAACTAAATGGGTTTTCATTGAGGYTTTTGGGGGATGGAGTAAAGAATGTAAGGACACAAAGCTACTGTGTAAAAGGAGAAACTTGAATCATTTCTGCTATTAGTTTGTCTTTTACTGGAAAATGTGAATAGGCTTAAGCTGCTAATACCAGTACATTTTTACTGCAAGAGGTAGGATTTCCAAAAATATAAATTATTGAGAGATGCAGATAAAATATTTAAAACTACTTAATGTGTTAGGTGCCCAGGTTCTCTTGATCTCAATGGAAAATAGGTACATAAGCTGCTTAGCAGTTTAGAAAAATTATTCTGGTATCCCATCCTCCCATGTAAACACCTAAATACAGCCTAAATTCTCGATAAAGATGCACAATGTGCTGTGGAGGGACTATATATTATGTCTGGTATTCTTCTTGTGTAATTTTACACACTAGTCAGAAATTTAGGAATGTTTTWAAAACAAAAGTCTTTAGTGCTTTCCAAAATATTATAAGATATGCAGGAAAACTCCACAGGATTACCAGATATTATATAGGACCCCCCCCCATAAGACGTGTTCCCTTCTGGAGCTACCGGTTGAGAGTAGAAGGAAGAATCTGTGTGGCTTCAAATGGGAGCAGATGTATATATTCAGCATGGGAGTCTTAATTTAAATTGTATGTCTCTGCCCACATTTTCCAGATCAGAGGGTATTTCTGAGGTCCTGAATGTGGTGGTGACCATAMGGTGTGGCATTTCCTCCTTGTTGAGGTTTGACAAGGGAACCTGTGACCACTGGTTGAACGAGAGCCATGGAGAGCTACCACAGGTAAGTCTGAGAATGGCCCAGGGCACTTGACTAAATCTCTTTCCTGGCATGTCTCAAAACTGTCAASTGAGATTGACAAAAAGTGAGAAATGTGAGATTAAACATGGTTTGGAAGGGTGGACTGGGTTACATTGCAAAGGCTGAGTTTTGCACTAACCCAGTGCTTACTGAAACCACAAACTGTAATAGTGGCTGATGTTGAACCATGGCTAAAAAAGAGCTCAGAAGAGTTCTGCTTGTTCAGAAAATGGAATTGCATATTGACAATGGGTGAATGCCAGTTCAATCTCCATGTTGCTTGAATATACTTTTTTTGCTTATCATTTTGTCAAAATGTAATCATGTATCATGGCATGTTATCCCTGTACAAACTCCTTAAAATCTGTGCTACTATAGTTAACATACACACCAAAAAAATTGTCATTTTTCAGCTTTGCCCAATATTTAGGATGCTGTTTTTCAATTTGGATTAAACTTTTTGCTTCTTAAATGTAGGAAAAATATATTACATCACCCTGGCTTCACTCAGTGACAGGGAATTACTAAAGTTTTTGTTGCTATAAATGAGAATTCTGACTGTAGAACCAAGTAAAATATGGTCAGCTTTATAGAGTCTGTGAAACTAGTGAGAACTGCTTAGCAAAATTTCTTTTTAAAGTATTTAATACAGTTCAAAAAATACATTTTTTCTCTGTTCAGTTCTGCTGGTGATCTTATGTTACTTGAGTAGATCCAGATGAGCACACCAAGGATGAATCTTTGTAAAGAGATGACACTCTAGATATTGTCCCTATGACTACTGAGGTACTATTATCCTTGGGAACACCAGACTTAAGATYTAGATTATCTGACTGGTATGAAGTCTTTTTGCATCCCAAACCCAGTGCATGTACATTTGTAAAATATATCTGCATTCTCTGTATAAAATATTGTTGTTTGATAGTTCACACAAAAGGGTTTTTTTCTCACTACATGTTCTAAGGAAGTGTGTTCCTCTGTGAAACAATAAGACATGCTTAAAGCCACAGCAATATTTACAAGGAGTTGCAAGCATTTGAAAAAGGAAATAGATGTGAAAGAATGTAGAAGAGCATCAGTGCATGTAAGCATGGTCCTGAGTAAAAGGGCTAAGGGACTGGGTGCTTGGCTACTTGCAATTCCAGTTTGTGTTGCTGTCAAAGCACAGAGGTGTTGAAGAGATGCTCTTTAATCTGTGGTGGAAGGATGTGAAAAAAAAAAGTGAGAACAGGTCAAAGCAGGAGGAGGATATGGCAGGAGTGATCTTGRTAGTTATAAAATACTTCCTATGCTCTCAAATTACTGTGTGTCATCTCACTTTGATTCAGGCATCTCTGTCAGAGTGACCACTTAGACCTTGTTGAAACAAACTCCCAAGGTCAGTTTAGATCTAGTTGACTTTGTCTGGCAACATGGATAAGGCTAAATGCAGATTTGTTTTCCTCTGTCCTACCACACGAGTGCAACTGACTTTGGATCCGCAGGCACCTCAAGCCCTACCCAAAGTATGCAACAGATAGTTCCATGTCATGCTATGAGAAAATTAAATTGATTAGGGATTTAAAGCCCATAGAAAAGGCCTGGAATTCTCATATCCTGTTTCCCAAATGAGGATTACCTTCTACACTATAAAAGAGTCAACATTTCTCCTGTTTTCTTCAGGATAAAAGCTTTAAGAACCTATATTCAGAGCCGGCTTCAGGATTATGAATGCCAAACAGATGTGTTCATCCCTTCTAGTCTGAACATCTGTACTTAAGATAAAAGATAAGGTTACCTCCTTCTCCATGGCATTTCTCATTTAGTGACCTGACTTGGTCGCTTGGCCTGTTGTACATATGCAGGCTTTCAGGCACATCTTTCTTCCTGTGGACTGCATAAGCAGCAAGATTGCTAGAAGTTATAGCTGCAATGCTAGTCTTATACTTTGTGATTTCACCTTCCCTAAAGTTTGCTATTAAACTATTTGGAATAGTGTATGGCTCATAGATTTTAGACTGCAAAAATAGGTTAGATGATAGACTTATTTTCTGTTTTCATTGCATGTATAAGTTATAGGAAACAAATTATAAACTCTGTGGAGAGTTGTCAGATGATGGACAGTATTCACCCTGTACACTTCTGAAAGCTGAGTGTGGGAGCTCATGGAAGTGCATCCTTGATTTTCTCCTGAGCAGTCCCTCTTCACAACTGTCAGAGGCAAAGTAGGAGGATGTTTTTTCTGAAGTAAAAAAGACATTGTAAATGTTCCTTATAGACCTGCAGAACTGCAAAATCATAAAGTGTCAAAAAAAAAAAACCTGGTATGAAAGAAACTGGTATATATCTGGGATATTGTTGTTGTAAGAAGTGGAGTTGTAATCTTTTCAGTCTAAATTCTTACACTGGCACTCTCCATCACCTTCCCTTTCACAGAAGTATCTACACAGGCCTTTGATACCAGTTAATAGACTTGTCTTCTTGTGTTTTACCAAGTTAAAATCTCATTCTAATGATTTCAGTAAAGTCTATTGCCAGTGAATTTTCAGGAAGTCATACAAAAATGTATTTTATGGAACAGGAGGGATGGAACATTTTAAAGAAATTTATTCAAAATTATTTCAGAAATGTCTGTTTGAAATGCTTTGGAAAGATGTTGGACTATTGTTACATAGAGATTTTCCCATTAAACAGGAAGTGATCTAGTGTGCTGCTTTAACATGGTACTGCAGACATCTATTTATAAAGCAGGAGTAATGGCCTACATCAAGGATAAAAACTGCATTTTTCATACCTATAAGTAAGGTGCTTAAAGAGCAAAGATGAACTCAAGACCTGCATGGTATTTCCACGAAGTCTTTCTCTACAGCGGAGATCCCTTTACCAATGAGAGCCCTTTACCAATATGGCCACCAAGTTAATTAGAGGGCTGGAACAAATTCGGTTTTTTCAGCCTGGAATATGTTTCAGGGAGACCTAATTGTGGCCTTTCAGGACCTGAAGGGATCTAACAGGAAAGATGGAGAGGGACTTTTTTAYAAGAGCATGTAATGACAGGACAAGAGGAAATGGATTTCAAACTATAAAGGGGTAAGTTTAAATTGGATATTTGAAAGAAATTCTTTATTGTGAAGGTTGTGAGGCACAGGAATGGGTTGTCCAGAGAAGCTGTGGATGTCTTGTCCCTAGAAATGTTCAAGGCCAGGCTGGATGGGGCTCTGGGCAACTTGATCTGGTGGGAGKTGTCCCTGCACACGGTGGTAGAGTTGGAACTAGATGATCTTTCAGGTTCTTCGAACCCAGGCCATTCCATGACTCTATGATCACCCTGGTATCCTGCTCCTAGGAAGGARGTTGTGAGATTTACAAAGCTTTATGTTTTCATAAGGAAAACAATGTATTACAATAACAAGTGCCATTAGAATAAATCACATTGAAGATATTTTCATCCATGAATTACAACAGGGTTTCAGGGCAGTTAGAAGCTAATAATACCGTTTTATCAGGTGATACAATGCTGGTGCTTGCAGAAAACTTAAGAAAGCAATTTGTTAATTAAACATGAACATTACTATCTTCAGAAAAGAAACAATATTTTKGTAATATTTTGTTATTACTTACTATTTGCCAGCTCAGGAAAATCCTATTTACCAATCTATAACTGCTAAACAGTTGTTGTCAAACACAACAATTGAAGAAAAAATGAGCTAAACTGAATAAACCAATGATACCTCTGTCTTTAACACACAGTGCAAACAGTTCAGAGTCGAAGGAAACCTCCTACCCCCAAGAATTCCCAGTTATATTGGTAAAATTTGAAAAGCAGATGAGAAGTAAAATTGATCTTGGAAAGAAACCAAAGGATGACATCATCAGTTTAGTGATTCCAATTCACAGTCTAATGTGGAAATGGTAAGAAGAAAGCACAAAACCAGAAGTGGCTGCAATAAAGTTAAATAAGTAACAAGAAAATTTCCTGAATTTGAAATGGTTTAATTTCATATGCCATTAACTTTGATTACAATTTTTTTAGTCAAACCAGAGAAAATGAAGGCATATGGCTGCATCTTATTCTTTTCCATATCAGTGTTCACATACCCCTGTATACTGAAATTCATCATTGCTAAGTTTCACAGTTCCTTTAAAAAAGTTGACCTAGACAATGTAGCTACTAACTCAAAACCCACCAGTTCACTAAAATAAATAGTTTTAAATGAACACTGGGCTTATGTGGCTTTTCATGACATCCTTCAAAGCCACATATAAGAGGTTATATTATGAACTAGCTACTCTCTGTCTTGTGATTAAAGGGCACATGATGACCTCATGAACCACCCTTTAGACTTCCAGTGCTTCTGGCTTTAATATTCTGTGCTAGATTCACAGGGCTCTTCTACAGATGCTAAGCGTTCAATCCTGAAGGCTCCACTTCATCATCAGGTAATTAGTATTTTCATTAACTTGCTTATTGTCAAGGAAAATGAGCCTTGATCATCTAATTTTTCCTCAATGAGTTGAATATTGTAATATATCTATAATTAATGTGTTTTATGCCACAAACGTGTAATGGAGTGGAAATCTGAGCCTGCTCCCAGCAGTCACTGTCAGTAAATGTTTGATGAATAAACAGAGACTTTCTAATGGGAAATGGTGGCGACTTTTATAAGCAGACACAATAAAGACTTTATTAACATACTTAAGAAGCATTCTGGGAAATAGAATTGAATGCATTATTACTGTAGACTCCTTTTGTGAAAAGTAAATTTTACTGTCCCCATAACAAATGTTTGCTTGTTCGATGTAACTTGTAGTGTCATTCTTTTATGGAGCATCTTTCAGTGTAAATCTGTGATACATTTTAAAGCTACATATTCCCTATGGGTCTATGATCTTAAGAAAAAAAATCCCTCTGAAATTTGTAAAAACTAATCACTTACACACCTGTCTGTGATGGAAAAAGAAAGGAGAAAGAAACAACACTCAGCAGATACATGAAAACTCAAATTAAARTGAAAATCTTTTTAAAATGAAAATTAATTTTCAGATGTTCAGAGAACGAAGGGAAGCTGGGGTGGAATGGAAGAGCATTTGCAATGTCACATCTGCTATAAATAAGACTTAATACATGCTTAAAATGTATTAATTAACAGCTTCGGACATAATACTAAATGCTATAATAAAGGCACAGGAGTGTCTCTGAGCTACTCAGGAACACATTCAGCTTCTTGACTGGCTCCAGAATGAAAATTAAAACTGTACTGGCTCAGTTTTCAGAGGTGTGGTGTACACAGCCTGTGCTACAGCCAGTGGTGACTACAGACTGCAAAAACACAGCCTTCAGGAAAAAGGAAAGCCTTTTCCCTTTTAAGTTGTGGTTTTTTGGTTTTGGTTGTTTGTTTTGTTTTTTCTCTTTTTTTGCCTCCTTTAGCTTTTGTTCTGTTTTGTTTTGGTCTTTGGTTTTTGGGGTTTTTTTACAGCTGGCATGATGTTTATCKTCCCAGAACACATTGTATCTGGGGATAAACAACTTACCTAAGCAAGAAAGACACTTGAATTGCATCTACTGCTTTTACTCAGCTAAGTGCAAATTCTGTGTCTTGATTTGCATGGAATTCAGAAGCTTTCTGTGGCATTGATGCAATGTGATGGAGAGGGCAGCAATAAAAAGAATGGAAGAGAAAGCAAGAGAGGATGTAGAGTGGGAAGCAAAGAGAATATTCTCCAAAAAGAAAATGAGAGAGGACAATTGTGAGAGTAAGCAGAATGGCCTGTGGTTATTACCACTCTCTACATACCTGTCATGGGAGCTTCAAATCCTCCCCAGTTTGAGCCAACAGCATTAACCACAGATGTTTTCAGGGAATGGCTCTGATACTGAGAGCCCTCGCCTGCAGGGCTGGTGAGGCACAAGGTGAGGAAAGGTTTTCCATGCTGCCTGTCCTGCCACGAGCAATCCAGAGAGAGCTGGCAGGGTCCAGCTGCGGAGCATGCTCTGGGACAGGAACTGTAGATACAACCATGGGGAGCTGGCTCTGTTTCACACATCTGAATAGCAACTTGCCCCCTGTATCTCGTGGAGAGCCCTCAGCATGTTGAGGGTGTGGTGCATCTGTCCTACATTAGATCTCCACCATAAGTTTTCTAAATGAAGATGCAATGAGTTATTTCCACTTCTTTCTTCGATRTTTAAGACAGAAATTTTTATTTTATATTCTATTAAGAAATCTAAAATATTATAGCAAAATTGCACATCATTTAGAGAAAAAATGCGATGGACCACATMATTATTAAGGAATTTTATTTCCATAAGGAAAGTACCTTTTCATTCCTGTTTGGTGGATTGAACATCAGAATTGCCTTTGGAGCAATTTCTTTTCATTTCCAGTTTGCAGTAGTAGATATAAACCCAGAAAACTCAAGTTTTGATATAAGTAAATCCCAAAATGGCTTTATTTTGTAGATGTGTCCATAAATCAGAAAAGAATTGCCTGCTTGTGTGTTGTAACAGACCAAATGTAGATGACTATTACATTTACATTTAAAGTAGCTGCCAAACTCCCAGAGTGATCAATGAAGAGACAATGCCACTTACAGATTATGATTTATCTCATCCTAATGTAGATCTCAGGGACAAGGCAGATGAACCTCAGCCCAACAGTATGTACTTCTTGTCACCTCTCTGCTAAGCAATGTGACTCACTCAGATATTGAAGTTTACTTAATAGATGCTTAGAATTAGATAAATCTCCCTTTGAAAACAAACTAGTCAAAACATTAAGAATCTGACTATAGAGAGTAATTTAGAATGTCAGAGTATGAAGAAGTGAGAATGAATTWGATTTGTTGTTGCTGGTATTATTTTTGGGTTTTTTTGGTGAGATATGCTCTCAACGCACTACTGCACAAGAATTTCATTAGAAATGTTTTGGAAGGGCAAGACTGAGAAGAATTTATGCAGGGAGTTTTAAACATGGCCTACAATTTTTTTCCAGTGGGCAGGTTCTTCACCTCTCCTGCAAAAAGGAATTTAGTCAAATCAAGTTATAGAACATAATGTTAAGAAAATTAAGTAATGTGGTTGAAAGCTGTGTTCATTCCACCTGAATTTAGGCACCTGGACAGGTGCCCAAAATGAGGTAGATTCTTTATAGCTTCATATGGGGAAAGAAAACATTTTCATATTCAGTCATCTTATGTGGTGTATTTGCCTCAGCTCTACTAACGCCACTGAAAATGAAAATATCCTGAGTTGTGAAGTTTGATAACCATGACATCTGACAAGTAYAATTTGATAAAAAGGTCACAAAATAAATCTTTATTCGAAGCCTTCAGGTAAAATTTTTTTTGTGGTGGTGGGGGTGATTAKATCAATATCAACATAGAAAACTTCAATATATATTTTCTGTATCCACTGTCTATAGCAATTATTTAGATGAATGAGATGCTTTACAACAGATGGTAAAATCCAATGTCAAAATCATAAAATCAAATCTCGCATAAATCAATATAAAAGATATATTTTAGTGTCCTCTGATATCATCAACAAGCCCAACTGATTTCTGATTTAAACAGTGGTCTGACTTCCAGCATGCTGGAGAAAAGAAAGGTATGGTCTCCTAATGTGTGAAAACCAGTTAAGCAAGATTTTGTGACACTCTTGTCTTCAAGCCAGTGTCTTGGGTGGAATCTGGATTGCTTTTAAAATGTAGGGAGTTCTGGCAGAGTTTTCCAGTGCAGCTGGGATTATACTTGTTTCCTCCATTTTGGGATGTGGCAGCATACTGAACAGTACAAGAAATGTCTTAGAATTCTCCCCGTGTTTTCCTTAACTAAGAAGTTACCATTTTGTATCTGAAATGCTAGAAGTCAAGAAAGTATTTTGACAGGGCAGAGTTTACTATTACCACAACACACGAAGTTCAGATACATTCTTTTTTTTCCCAGAAGAGCTACCCAAATTGAAGACAACGCACCATTGAACATCAGCAGCACAAAGTGGGAGCACAGTGCTCTTCTCCATTATGCTGCTATTGATCTCAATATCTACACCTTTCTTTTTAGTTTATACTATCATTACAAAACTAATATTTGATACAGTCTTCTAATAAGAGATACATATATTTCTACAGACTTCATTGATCTTACATATATTTCTGGAACTACCTGATATTTGGTAAGAYTTATCTTTGGATAAGTTATTTGAATCTTTACAAAAAAAGATTATTGAAAGTGCAAGTTAATGCCTTTTATGAAAAATATTAATTATAAATAGATGAAACAAACATGGCAATGAAAAACCAAAGTAATATGCTGTTTTCTACCTCACTACAAAAAGATAAAGAAGAAAAAGAGTTTGGCAAAAGAATGCATATAAAGGCCAGATATTCATRTCCTGAGGCCATCAGACACCTCCCTAATGGACTACAGAATGTGTAAAATAATTAATCATGTGGAGAAGGTATTGCCAGGGTTAGAGATGGGGTCTTGAGCTTTTAATGGAAATGCTCTGTGACTGAGCTGGGAAAAAAACTTCTGTATTTTGAAAGCAGGGCATCTGTCATACTTAATTCATAATGGTTTAGTAGCACAATAAAATACGAGACATGGTTCAGCACTCCTATTTTGTGGGGTATTAAAACTATATATAATACAGGAATGGTACAAATATGCAGTGAACCCCTCTTCATGCTAGTGTTCACAAATATCAGTAGGAGGAATGCTTCAAAGGTTAAACTCAGACTCTCTGGGGTCAGATTTGTTCCCTCACTAGCAATACATCTACCTCCCTGACTAATCTTTCTGTAKATACTTTAGAAAGGACCCATTACCTTTTCTACCTGCCTGTTTCATAGGTTGCTGAGACAGAACGAAAATGGGCAGTTTTATTTATTTCTTTGTGAGAGGACTGAACACAAGGATCTACCTTAAAGAAATAATCAAATAAATATTCGACAGTGCTAATATTAACATGCAAGTTTTATAGACAAGAATGGCATCACAACTGAAGAACTTCAAGGGAAACACAGTGAATGTTACTTGTGCACATGCAATCTGTCTGTCCCTCTGGTGGAGAYGCCTTATGGTATGGTCTTCAGTAGTATGACCTGTAACCTCATTTTTTCCCATTTTTTATATGGGATGAACAGCGTGAATTATCTCACCATTTCCTTTACATTTTCTTGTTTTCCCATAGGTCTCAAGAGGTGAATCTAACTCCTTACTTCTTCCATGCTACTTCAACCACACTTCCAAMAATTTGGGAGTCACTCACCTATGTTTTATTCAGAACTTGAGCATTGTGCTGTATGAAGGGATGCCACTCTGTCCTCCTAAATGTTGAACTGAGAAGCGTCAAATGGATCTGGATGTTCAGAGAATGAAAGTATAAACCACTGAAAGTAATTTTGAGATTCCTAGTCAACAAAAATTATAAAGTAGCCAACAGGCTTCAAAACACCAAGATATACTCAGCTGTGCAGGAGATTTGTTAGAAGGACTGTAGGAAACTTTTTAAGGCTCTCATCTGAGTTACTTGGTGCAGGTCACATATATGTGGTAAAGGAATATTAGTTCAAACTGAAATAGTGACACAGAGAGAATGAGTTAGCTACACATGCCTCAATTGTCTTTGCACTTTCTGAATATGTTTGGAATCAGTAATATAAGGGTTGAAGTGTGCCCCAAGAGGAATTTTTTTGGTTTCCAATAAACAAATAAATATTTCAATGATCAARAAATATTTGATGTTTTCACTACAACTAATACAATCTATTGGATTCAATATATCAAATTGTACTCTAAAAAAATCTAAAGTATGTCAGTATTCATATTTTGYGGGGTTTTATTGAAGAATTAGTGTCATAAAAATTAAATTTTACTTTAGGCAGCTAAAGAGAAAAATAATTAACTGGGAAAACATAAGTATAATTACATATGTTTATTAATCATATAAACATAGAAAGGGTTGGATGGGATGGGACATTAAATGTCATCCAGTTCCACCCTTCTCTGCCACCAGTTAGACCAAGTTTCTCACAACCAACCTGGTCTTGGGTGGGACATCCACAGTTTCTTTGGGCAACCTGTTCCTGTACCTCACTATTGAATTTCCTCACCAGGAGAGGAAAAACATTCCCATGCAGCCATTTTTAGCATGACATAGAGTGCCAAGTTGCACCAATTAGATCAAAAGAATAATGAGAATAGTTGAAAATGGGACAMAAAATTACTGTTAACTTTGCTTTCCAGCCATTTTTCCATCAGTAAACACCTCAGCCTCAGAGGCTGTACGTTTCTCAGTCCTGCTGACTTCAAATGACCTCTGTAAGGAAGAAGGAATGGACTGTCTGCCACAAAGGATGCATCTGAAAGATCCTATGAGGCTTACACTGGGAGGAAAAAGGAGATGAAAAATATAAAGGATCTGTATCTGACAGGGATTGAACACTGATAGAAAGTCAGAAGGGCTGGACTTCTGCCCACACCAGTTAATGGGAGTTTTGACATTCATTTCAGGTGCTATAGTGTCAGGCTCCTGTGAATTAGCAAGGGCTGGAGCAGAGGAGAGAAGCAAATAGGCTGCCCAGAGCAGTAAAACTGTTTGTGCCTAAGGGTATGGCTGAGCTGTGATTTGGTGTGTGCATACATATTCACACTCCCTTTCATCTTGACTGAATGGATACTGCTTAGGGTGACTAAGGCTGTGACAGCAAATACTCCAACGTGGGCAGGACAAGCCAACAGATCAGCCGGGCACTTTCTCAAGCAGATGCCATTCCCCTGAAGCATGTGTTGCTGCAGCTTTACTCAAACCTAGTTGTATCTCCTCCAACCATCCATCCCTCAAGCACTGCAGGCATGATGTAAGAATTTGGAGGGGCTTTAGATGCAGGTTGTTCCAASATCTCTACCATATGGCTGCAGAGAAGGCGGCTGGTTTTAGAGCATGAGGCCTGTGCCACGACGTTCAGTTTGCAATACACTGGGGATGCAACTAAACAATGTTGCAACAAAACACCTAGGTGTGAGTGTACCTGCAACTGTGTTTGCTTGAGTTCTTAACAAAATAAATACATAAAGGAGAAGGTTAAAGTACATGGAAACACTGACATACTCTTAAGTGAAATGAGTTAAGCGGGTATGAGGGGCAAGGAGGCTGGGTGTCCGAACGTCACAGCTGTGGGCCAGTGATAGACAGGCTGAGGCAGTGGAGCTGAGAAGAATGGTCATATGATGGTAGTTGAAGTGTCAAGGGGGTACAATTTATTGAAAAGCAGATCACAAAAGGGAAAATCCTTCTTGCATATTATTAGGGTTATTGATTGATTTATATAGTGCATTTCTTAAGCAAAGCTCTTTACAGAATTACAAACTATTAAAGCTGAGTGAATAACTCACAATGAATAATTTATCCCATGAATTTAACCTTTCTTTCTGCTCATGAAATAGCCACAAAGAGATCACTATTTCCTTAATTATTCAGTGAATTTTCTAATGAACTTTTAAACACTATGAACTCATCACAAAGAATGTACTCGTAATACAGATAACCAGGGTTGTCTTTTGGCACTGATTGTTAAGAGACATTAAACTTGTGGCTAGAAAAATCATGCGCAGTATCCTGTGAAAATCTGGTGGCTTGCAGTTCGTGCCTRCAACACAGCTCAGTGCTTTGCAGCAGCAGCTGAGTGCTCCATGAATAGGCACTGTTTTAGGACAGAAAGCAAGTGGGCTGTGGAAATATGGAACCGAAAACCTGCTCTCCATCCCTAAGTAGAGAGAGACTCAACATGGCACAAGACGCCCCGCAATGGGTTGTGGGTGCTGACAAGTGTGTGTGTACAGGGCTCCAGGACCTTGAGGAGATGTGGGAGCCCTCTGGAGTGCCCCCACAGAGGTGTGCAGCACAGGAGCACCTGGAGATGCTCCCTGTACACACTAAGCCAGATGGTTATGCATCTGAGTGCTGGTTGCTTTTTTAATTGAACCCTGAATTCATTGTGATTCAACACAATATTTTTTCCCTGACAGAACAAGTATGTAAAGCTCTGAATTTCAAAGCTATGCTACCCTCAAACTCCTCTTCCATGAATATTAAGGTAAATGGCATGCAAGCCTACTCTCTGATATATTTTTGCCAGGATGCATTAAATCCATAAATATTGGGAGAAAGTAAACACAAAAGAGAGGACTGCAAACCACGATAAAACAGGGGGCCTAGTTGTGCACTGAGCAGTTGACCCTCAAAACAAACCCCTTGGAATTTTTCTGTTTCATTATATTAAACATCACTCATTCCTGAGGATAAAGGGAACTAATCAGCAAAATAAATAGCAGAAGCACTATCAAATAGTAAGGAAAGKGGAGTATTCTTCTGGAAAGAAGTGGGTACTGAAGTTTGATTTGGAAATATGAAGAGGATGGACTAACAGCTTTTTCTAACCTATCTCTAATACAGGCWTCACTGTTGGAGGCTAGGGGCAGATTCTAAAGTTATGTGTAAATGCTCTCCATCCCGCACTTTAGCTCATTTCCTTTCAGGTTATGCCACAGGACTTTTTAAAGCTGTTTCACAATTAAAGTTTCATGCTGCACAGATGGAGAAAAATGAACTTCCAGCATAGCTCTGTGTTCTGGCAATGGACAATCCTTTTTTAATTACAGAATAAACTTTGAGATATTTTCTCTACTGCTGTATTCTAAGGCAGTAGCAAACAGGATTTCTGAGGAGCAATGCATTTTGCAGCTGCTACCGAGTATCTTAGTACTTCACAAGTGTTAATAACTTGAATGGGGAAGCAGATTAATAACTCACCTGTAAAAACACACTGCAGTCTTTTAAAATAAAGGAATTAAAAAAGATATTAAAAAATACCTGTAGTTTTAATTTTTTAAAGGACATCTTGATTTGGTGTAAGAAAATACAAAATACTGCTTTCAGATCTCTCCTGAGCTTCCAGATGGAGGGCAGACTGTCTGAGCCTCTATTTGTCTCTATTGAATCTTTTTGGATTTGGGAGTATAATTTTRCTGAAAGATGTCATTAATTACTCTGAGTCCTGGTTTCTGTCAGCCTGGTTTCTTTTGCCACACTCAGGGGAGCTCTTTTGGAGTGATTTCCAAGTGGTTAGATCCACATCTCAAAGCACCCAAGGAGTATTCTTCCAGAGGGAAGAAAGCCAGAGTACCTCTTGTATTGTACATCCCAGGACCAACACAAGCCCCTTTCCCATGGTGAATATGAAGTGAATTTCAGGTTCTCAGCAAGAATTGTTTTGATCTCTAAATCTATTTCTATTTGTCCACACTAATCTATAAGGTAGATATAGGCTCAGTTAAGGAAAAGGCCAATTACCTAACCTAATTTCAGCTCGAAGCACTCTGGATGTCCAAATTGAAAACATGCAGACRGAGATAAAACACTGTTCTGACTTTGTGATGAAGTTTAAACCCCTTCTATCAGAGTGTTATTAACTTGTAGGAGAGGAACTATTTGATGCAATTTTTCTAAACCACTAAATGCTAATTATGATAATGTGTCATTCTCATCCTATCAAGCTAAACAATCTCTCTACCTCCATAATATTTAAATAGAGTTAGATCAYTCTGGATAGATGATCACTGTGCACTTCAGAAGTTTAACAAATATTATGAGCATAAGTGTGCATCTCAAATGTATATTTATATTGTTGTGCATAGAGTAATGTGTCTTCTGGGTCCTATTGTAAACAAGCTGTCAAGCTTAACTGGGTTAGCCTGTAAAAATATCTTTCCATAAATAAATTGAAAAAAACCCCAACCCAACCTTACAGTCAAGAAGTCTCTTCTAATGGGCTTGATCAGAAAATAAGGAGAAAAAATATAATAACATTATGATGCAATCCTGTGACTTCTCAAAATGTCAGTATTTGTAACTTTGGGATTTAGTCAGCTTCTGGCTACATTTTTGTTCTCTGCTTGCCGATGTGGAAAATTCCATATTCAATTATGTCCAGTCACTCCCAGTTTGTTATTCATCTGTTCTAGTTCACTCATGTCCTGCCAACTTAGATATGACTAAAATTATCCTCAGAGAGATCAGGAGTGCATTTGCCTGCAACACGTTCAGTGCTGCAGCAGCAGAACAGAATGATGACAGCACCAGACAGAAGTGGCTTTTACAGACAGCCCAGTACCTGAGGAGGATTAGAAGTAATACACAACAGCCAGAGATTATTCGTGGTGGAATTATAACAGTGTTAACAGAGATCAAATATGGTTTATTTTGGCTCCTTTTCGAAGGATGAAATCTTTGTTGCTGTGGCTGTTTGTCTCTTCTCTGTCACCCTCTTTGATCTACTTTGTTTTCTCATACAAATACTGTATGTAATTATGACATTTATGCCAACCTTTGAAATAAAATCACTCCTGTTTTGAGGAGGGTTACATAGTAGTACTACCAGACTTCTCAGAAAACCAGAGTAAAAGGCTCTGACATTCTAACAGATGAAAAAAGAATTGATTTTATAAAACTTATTCTAGAACTTGCTAATTAAGATAATGAACTGCTTCCATTAAGAACTCTAGTTTAGCTATTCGTTCTTTTAAGAAATGAGATTATCTGGGTTTTAGTAATTAGGATGAAATTTTTTTTCCTTAAAACACAAAATATTTTGTTGCTGATGAGGAAGCCAGTGTAAAAGGGACAGTTATCTTTTCTTGCTTTTCAAAAGGGATTAAAAATTGAGTAAATAATGGCAAAAATTTTTAAAATCTTCTGCAGCAAAGACAGCCTTCAATAATGATGAGCATTTGAAAACTCATTTATTTGTAATGATACCATTCTGACTTYGTAAACTCCTCTGAAGGAAAGATGCATGAATTTGGGTCATTGTAGAAAAGAACTATAGGGACTCAGCTATTTTGGTAACAAACAATGAGCTATAAACAAAAAATAATACACGAGAAAGAGATTGAGGTTTTCACACCTATCTGTGTACTCTTGACAAACTTGAATGCTAAAAACTGCTGCTGCTACTGCTTTATTTATAAGAAYGAAGTTACTTAATGAAGTAAAATCACACTTCTTCCAAGTTCATGCTATTATGGCTTAAAAGTTCTATACAGAATGATAAGAGGCTTCAGGAAAAACATTCTTTTCCCTCTGGCACTGGCTAGGATTCAAAATCAACCTCCACAAGTTATTCTGAAAGGAGCTATACTTTGGACTGATGCTATTGACATCTTCTGGAAGATTTCTGCAGAGATCAGCAGAACAATTTTTACCAAAGTGGTATTGTCGTGTATTGCTGTATAGCATTGTATTTTAGAATTAATTCAAAATCATTTTGTGCAACTGTTTTTGTCCAATCTTATCCCTGTCTCCCCAAAAAGTTGTCAACAATTAAAAAAATTTTCCCTATTATTCTCTACTCTATAAGTGAACAGGTGTTTGGAAAAAAAAAATCTTTGATATCAGAACTTAGCTAAATGCAGATACCAAGCTCCTATTCCCTTCATTAGTAAAATGTTGGKTTTKTTTTTTTTTCTGACAGTTCAACATATCAGTTATGCCCTTTTGTACAAGTGTCATTTGACCTCTTTTACTTGGTAGCTGGAAGAGGAATTCATCTGCAGTGCCTCATGAAACATTGGGACAATGTCTCCACTCTGGTTGCTGGTCTTTAGGTGTTTCCAAAACACAAATGGAAAAAATACCTTTTTCTGTGGATCGCTCACCCTGTGGCTCCAACTTGTGCTTCCYCCCTCTAGGCATGAAGTTCTTCCCCTCCTCCCTGCTTTTAAGTTCTGGCTGAACTTAGAGAGGTTAACTTCACTTGAGAGTGAAGTCTTAACTTAAAGAAGTTAAGWCTTTACTCACTGTCACTTTTATCATGGATGTGTCTCTGTCCAGGTGATCTAACAGAGGCAGGCTGGGAAATTCTGCTGTCTTCTCTCTTTCTTTCTAATTTCTAATTGATGTCTTGGTGCATATTTTGAAGGGTAAATCTGCAAGCATATTTTGTCAGTTACTTTTGACACAAGTATGTTTTATTTCTCCATCTCACATACATGTCCCTGCCAACAATATATTGGTGATGCATGTGAGTACAAAAAGGGATTACTACTAGGAAAAAAACCTCCCCTGATGGTTTCTCTTTTCCTGTTGAAATTTGCAATCTTTACCTGACATGCTCATAATATATTTCATCAGCATTGATGAAATTTTGCTATTTGCTTTTGCTGTCTCTGCATCTTCTTTCCTGGTCCTGTGTTTACGTCTGATAAAGCACATACTGCTCCACATGGAATCTGCTGCTTTTGTTGCAGAACACTAGGGACCTGACCTTAAAATTAAGCCTGGAAACTGTGGAACAAAACTAAAACTGGTTAGAGAAGGATGGTTCCAGACTATTACAGAGCAATTCATATTGAATAGCACTGGAGCCGTGCTGACATATTAACAATAAAAAGGAATCATCTGTGGAGGCAAAGATGGTAAGTCACAGAGGGCATATATAAGTGCAGCCTCAGAGCTATAAAAGCCAGACTGACATTTATCACTCTGTGAATATTGGAGCTGTCATGTTGGTCCTCAGATGATCCTGTTACTACCTTCAAGACATTTTTTTAGATATGAAGCAAAGATTAGAGAGGGAATGAGAGAGAGAGAGAGAGAGAGACGCTAATAAGTAGTGGGTGAAAGCCACTAAAAGGAATTAGCATTTATATTATTTATTGTCCCTTTTTCATCAGCCATACCCCCCCTTCTTACTAATTTTTTTCCTCCCTTGGATTTTTCTATCCTTGCACTAGAAGATCTTTGTACATTAAACCTAGTTCAGCTTCAGAATGGATTAAAATCAGTTTGACTAAATAATATGTTTGGTGAACGACAAATTGTACAGCTTCACATGTTATTATTTGTGCTAAAAGCTATTATGTAAATATATTGGCTTATATAAGCTTAACTAGGATGGCACAGGAAGGCAAAGGTAGGGCAGACATAGAGATCTATTGAAATGATACTCTGTGAGCATCTCCTCTAATAGAAAATTGTGCATTCTCACTCAGAGGGCAGAAAAGAACAATATGTCTATTTTAGTGGTCATGTCCTGAAATGATGCACTTATTCCTTTTATAATATTTTGAAATAAATACATATGGGACCGGTCAGATGTCAACAGTAGCACTGAAAGGAGTATGAATTAGTCACACTGGCACACAGGGCCCTGGAACAATGAACACTGCTCTGGAAGACCCTTGAATGCAAGCCTATTTGCCTCTTAATCCAAATGAATAATTAATGATAATTATCATGCTGCAGTTATTATCTGTGATAATAATATATCCGTAAGGTGAATAAATTCAATCTGCTACTATGCAGAAATGGCAACTCATAATATTCTTAAGAAATACAGATATAATTATCAGTATTAACCGTCAAGAAAAAAAATTGAGAATTTTAGATAAAGAATTATAACAAAAGGTCTAAAGTTTATGAGAATGAATTAAATTGCATTCTGTTTATTCTTTAGCTGTCATTTCTGTGGTACCAGTTGGCAATCTGTTAGCATATTTTTTTCTAAGAGCCCTTTATTAACAGCTGAAATGTGCATTTTTTCATTGCAATCCATCAATAACTTTTTATCAGTCCACTGATAAAGAGGATCTCAGGCCGAGGATCTCAAAAGCATCCATATGCAAATTGTGTGGTCCGTTTGTGTAGTTAACTATGCTGGCAATTTTCCTCAGCTAAGAAACCTTAAAGTATTTAAAGAAAAATTGACAAAACCAAATAAAACATTAAAAGGTCAAATACACATTTGAAGCTTGTACAAACCCAGCCACAACATTTATTTTTGAAAGCACAATAGGTGAGCTGTCAGCTAGGCAGAGTAGTAGGCAATCATATTTAATCTGATCTCCCTCATTGGGCTTGTTATGACAAAAGAAAATGGAAGGGGGATGGGTGCACAGGAGCAAGAGGTAGCAACTCCCTTCCCCCTCTTTTTGAAATTGTTTTTACGTCATTTTATTTTGGTTATTGAAATTTACAGTCATCTAATTTAAAGACTTTAMTGTCTACTTAAGTTGAACTAAATTAATGACTGAGAAAAAGCTTTGAAATTCAAAGTTCATGCAGACCTTTAACTCACACCAGGAAGGCCTGGTTTTYCCCTCCTTCTTATCATCCTTTGGCTCAAGAGCTGTTTCATTCCGTGGAATGATAATGAGGTGTCAAATTTCTCACCTCTAGGTCATTGCTTCAAATCTGGCACAGGTTGGTAGGAACCAAAATTCATTACCTTCTACTCATGGTTCAGCAGCCTATGTGAAATGGGTTGTTGGTCTTTTGGTCTAGTTTTCAGCAGGCAAATAATAAGCCCTAATTAGTACTGGAATAAGGCTGAAAGTTGTATTTATAACATAATATTTGGGGATTATTGTGACAATCCCTCAAAACTCTGGCAACTTATGGAACTACTTTCCAGGAGAGGGGGTTAATTCTTCCATGACTGTCGCTATGAGTTACCCATTTTTAGTTTCTTTTCAAAAGAAGTGGGTGAAAGAGATTGCCTTTTTTTCACTCCCTTTTTCATCAGAAAACAACAGATTTCCCTCAAAGTGCATCCTGACAGGTGACAAGAATAATAACGTGTAAGAGTCAGTAAAAGAATGCATTATTAATCACCCTGGGTTTCATTTAGGCCGTCAGCTCAGTGGGTGAGCTCTGTAGAAAGAAGAGTGGAGATATTATCATTATTATTTACTTGTCCATGTAGGAGTCATGAACCAGGACAACACTGTATTAAGCAATGTGCAAACACACAGGAGGAAGCTGGTCCCTGCCCTAAAAAGAATACATTTTTACCATAAAACAGGAAACTGTGTATACTTACAGGTAGATGGACATAGATGGAAGAATACAGCTATGCCTGCCAGCTTAATGCTTATTTTTAACAACAGCATGGTATTTATAGTAATGAAGTGCTAAAATACCTTCTCAAGATTTTTTTCACAGAGAAAAGATGAAATCTGGAATAGAAAATTAGTAAAGCAAAAGTTGTATTTGCAGATGTTAAGGCAACCATGAAGGGCAGCCTGGGGTGGGGGGGGGGGGGAAGAAGCTCATTTGAAAATGGAACAAAAGGACAAGAAGTCCTGATACCAGGTGTGCAGCCAATAATCAATAGAAAATTGAAAAAAGCAAAATATGGAAAGGGTGAAGAGTGTTCACAGGTTACTATTACATCTACTGTGTCAAGCAAGAAAAGAGACAAGAGGAGAAGGAAAGAAAATATTATGAAAGTACTGATCTGGCAGATGGTCTTTGCTACAGCAATCCTACAGCAACAACAGTTTTTATTAATGGTGGAGAAAATAGCATTACAGTAAGCTAGATAGAAGGCGATGAAGGACTTGATATATGTGTGACTATTTGTGTGTAAAAAGAAAATAACTGAGAGRGAGGATGCAGACAAATTCATCTTGAAAAGGCTTTGCTAAAAGTCTTAGAAAACTTAGGCAATGTCTGGATTGTGTCTACAACATGTGTGCTATTTATTTATTTTTTATAATATACTTCAGCTGAATGAAGATGAAGATGTGATCCTGAAAAGGGTTATTAGGAAATATTTGTTACAAAATAATTAAGGACCTTGCTTAGTCTTTTTAACTTGTAAAGAAGCTAGGGGTCCACAAGCAAGTAGAAGTCCATCAAGCAGAGTTTCTTGTGATTTGAAAAATGTGCTCTAAGTTAAAGAAGGTATGTGTTTGAATACCTGCAATTAATTTTCTTATATTAATAATATAAATCTAAAGGAAGAAGAGCCATTTCATAAGTCCTTTTCTGTGTGGGGAAGAAATTTGATGTGGATTTATACAGGATGTGACAAAAGCATGAAGGAAAAGGAAGACTAGGAGAAGACAACATAATGAGAAGGGAGCAGTAATCTTATATAAAGAAAAGGCCAGATAGCTGGGTAAAAGATGGTAGACATGCCAAAGAGAGTGAACAAGAATGGCCAGGAAGAGGGTTTGAGAGTGCCTGGCAAGAGCAGTCTCCACACAGGGCAGGGGGGAAAGGGCTGTGTTGGAGAGTATGGGTTGAAAAGGGAGGAGAAGAACTATCTATCCTCATTGTAAACAAGTTATTTGGTGAATTTACAAAGAAATAGAGYAGGGAGTTACACCTGCACTTGGAGAGCAACGAAAGGTCAAAGGTGGCATCTTCTAAGACTAAAGCATCTAAAGCACATTGTACCATGAGGGGAAAGTCAAAATAGGGTGTGAAGGTAAGGAGAAGAGTAATAGAGAGGCTGGCTGTGGGAACAAAGGGTGTGAAGAGCTGGAACAGAACAGGAGCATGAGGATGGAGTTTGGAGGAGAGAGCAAAAGAGAAACATCAATGTCTATGACAGAAAAGAGTGCAACCTCTGTAAAAGAAGGAGGAAAATGGAAATGTATGCSAAGGTGAGGAATGAAGGTCATGGCTTTTGTTGCCTATGATTTCTTGGAAGCAGAGCTAACTTCTAGCAGAAATGAAAGTAATGACAGGAAAAYGGGGAGATTTGAGATATAAATTAAACCTGGTGAAAACTCACGTGGAACCATGGGTTGGGGATTCAGTTAGGGTAGAGCAAGGTCTCTAGGAAGGCATCAAAGAGGAAAGGACAAATTTGCAGTGGAGCTTGAMAAGACACATTCAATATGGTTCAAGAAAAAACTGGATAATGTCTATGTTGGTGGTGAGCCAGGAAAAGAAAATGGATTAATGGAACTTGAGCTGAAAAAGAGGAGCCAAAAGCACCAAAGTGGTGGAAAGTAGAACCTGTAGGGAAGAAGGCCTGCTGTTGGACCTCCAGTGTCAGTGCAGCCATACACAGCGAGAGCAACTGTCTTGCTTGGTRTTAACTGATGAAAATGAAAGGTGGAGTTTTATTCCTCAGGCTTTAAAATTAATTTGTTAGACCCTGGGGAAAAGATAGATAAAGAAAGTTCACTAGTCCACCTTTCTGGTGACACAAACATACCTTCTGTGGGACATCTGTGGGACATCTGCTACCTCAGTACCAGACCAAGCAAGTCCTTTGTCAATTCAGTTGCCACACAGATGGGAGTGCTAACCCCAGAGTGCAAAACAAACCGCACTTCTTGATTTTGTTATAGCCTGTACTGCAAACTAAACAGTAAATATATGCATTTTTATTTCCTTTTTTTTTTTTGAAGTCATTAAAATATCTTTTACAGGTGGTTATAAAATGTAATATATAAAACCGATCAGGATAGCAGTGCAGTTTTGGACTTCAATATGCATTGAAGATTCAGCCTCAGCAAGTATTTACATAGAGGTTTTTTCATATTAATCCTTGCCTCTTATGTCTATCGCAGCTTTAAACTATCCTTCAGATAAATCCAGAAGATATGCTATCCCCTTATGGGGGATATTAAAATTTTTAAAGCTTAATAATTTATTTTATTAACAATTGATTGTTTATCTATACTTAAAAGTACATTTGAAGTATTCTTTGCACCTGTTTTTTGTAATGAGAACTAATCCACAGTCCACGCAAGTGATGATAAAACAGATTGTGGGAGTCCTCACGTAATACCAAGTGAGGAGGAAACAATCAAGATTGATGCAGCTATGGATGTAGTAGGCATGTGCCAGTGGTTAATTTCAGTGATTAATTTTAGKGTACTAAAACCGAGTGGTGTCAGGAGTCCTATGGAGGAGCAGGTTGAGTTCATCTCACTAAGCCTCCTAGGCAACTTTTCCAGTTTTCAGTGGGACAGTATTTATCTTTGTCCACTGCATCACTGTCATGTTTTATTCAAGCTTGGTATTGTCATGACCAAAAAAGTAATAAAATTTTAATTTTTGTAGAAGTAACTAAGAAATAAATAGTTTCTATAAGATTTTTTTTAGTCTGGTGCCTTTAAGTAAATACAGCATCCTAACAGTTACATCCTAGTAGCCTTCCAGTCCTGGTAAGTTTTTTATCCCCTACTGTTGCCATGATACTTATTGATTTAGTGACAGACAGTTAAGAAGAAACAGTGGCATGTTAATGGGTAACTATAAAGAAGGGACAAGATCTGTGCCACAAAGAGATTCCAATCAGAGCCCTCTAAATTCAGGGGTGATCTGCTCAGCCAGGGTGTAGTTTGGCCAGTCTACTCAGCCATCACCTAACCATCCCAGCACTGTGCTGCATTCCTCTGGGTGAGAGGGAAGAGCAGTGGTGCATGTGTGTCAGAAGAATGTGGGTGCAAGGCTGTGAGAGCAGAGGCTGCAAACAGGGAAACAGAAAGTTTGACAAAGTAAAATGGGTGATGAGAAATGTGGGAAGGAAGTAAAGATTAGTTTTAGGACAGAAGAGGTATAGGAAAATCTGCAGGAAGCCAAGTCTAGCAGTTGTATCATATGTGAAAAAAAATGTTATGTTATTTCTCCCCTATTACCTTGAAGAACTTCCTGAATACATCTTTTTTCACTCTAGATACCTAGATCCCAGCTTGGTAAAGCACTTCAACCCATGCTTGACTTAGCAAAAGAGTTGTATACAATTCTTAATTGACTGAGTGTCTAAACGCGTCTCAAGGAATATTGAACCTATGCACATATGCTGGCTGAGTTAGAGGCTAAACAATGTGAAGGTCTTTGCCATGCAGAACTGAGAAAAGTGAGACTTACCCACAGATAACAGAGTATGAAATGTTAACTCTTTACACAGACACTGCCTTTTAGACCATGCTATGATACAGTCATTTCTTGTTACTGGTAGAAATAATCAATAGAATCACTGAATCATAGAAAGGCTTGGATTGAAAGGGATCTTWAAGATCATCTTGTTCCAATTCCCCCCTACTATGGGCAGGCAATGCCACCCACTATATCAGGCTGCTCAGTACTCCATCCAACCAGGCCTTGAACATTCCCAGGAATGGAACATCCAGAACTTCTCTAGGCAACCTGTTCCAGTGCCTCACCAGCCTCTAATTMAAGAATTTCTTCCTCACAGCTAATCTAAAATTCTTCTTTTTTAGTTTAAGACCATTCCCCCTTGTCCTATTACTATCAGCCCATGTAAAAAGTTGCTGTACCTAATTTTTACAAATTGCCTTTTAAGTACTGGAAGGCCAAAATGGGCTCTCCCCTCATTTTGCAGGAGCAAATTGCAGAAGCACACAGTACATGGACTTGCATTTTCTCGTGAAAACATWGGTACTTCAAAGTGATTTAACAGTAGCTGCAGTTAACTATTGAGAGAAAATCTCGATATTGCCTCTTTCAAAAGTGCATTCTGTAATATTGTACTTACAGAAACTAGTTTTCCCTCAGTCAAGCATTAGGATTAATTATATGATATTCGTACAAAACACAACTGATGGAAATGCCTATTCAAATTGAAATATCAATAATAACCCTGAATCCATTGTTCTGTTCATTCCCAAGAAAGGATGTACAGCATCTTTCTTTGAACACCCATATTTGTCTTTAGAAGATTAAATTCCCCTGAGAGAATGTGTAATGACCAAGACCCTCCATCTACTTCTGCCCTGACTTCTGCTTCAAAAGGAATAATGGCTTAAAATAAATTTAAAAAAATATTGTTATGTACKTTTAAATTTTACATCTGTTTGCACTGGAACATGCCACTTTCTAGACTTGCTTCTGAAATCCACAATATCAACGTATTTCTCTTGAGAAAAATGGCCTTTTAATTCTTTACTTTTATCTCCATGACAATAAGTGCTGGTGTGATCATTCTGGAGAAGGAAAATGTTCTTTATGCATAGGTATCCATGATGCTTATCAGCCTAGCAAAATTTCTCAGCTAGGACCTGAGGAAAATAACTTGTCTCATAAGATGAGAGATTGGTTCTGTATTTACTCTGCATCCATCCTTAGTCTACATCTCCAGAAAAGTAGGATTACTCTGCATCTTCACTAACAAGTTTTCAGTAGCTCTGTAGTCAGCATTTTGAGAGTTTTGGAATTTGTTGAGCATTGCATTGTAGTTTGGCACTTAGATGACTATTACAGACAAATGATTTCCTGTCCAATACAGAATCACCTGTTCAAAAGTCTGGGCATTTAGAGGAATAAACGGCTACTTTAGATATGATTTCTAAAATCTGAGTCTTTGAAATGAACATTTTTGTTTCATTAAAACAAGTTAGAAAGTGTGTCCCATGGTGAATTAGATATAACTGTCAAGAGGAGTTTGGGCAGAAATGGTTTTAAACATTTTCATTCATTCCAGCCACGGATGCCAATTGTTATGCATTTATGTGATTTTCAGTTGTTACCTCTGACTGGGGGTCCTTCGTKAGCCATCATTATCCCATGCCAACTGCCCTCTCTATTTGCCTACTGACAACCAGTGTCTTTTCCAAAAATAGTTAGAATCATTTGAACAGTTCTCTGGAGTTTAGGAYTTGTCTGCGCCCATCAAAACACAAGTGAGATAAGCAAGAAAACAGGGCACAGAAAAGTATCGTTAACCTCAGAATATTGAAATAAATTCAAATTTCTGGTCTCATGAGACCACATTCAAGATTGTGCCTGCTGATCTGCGCCATAACGTAAAAACACAGCAGTCTCTATTGTGATAGYAGCAGAAACCTGCATTCTGAAATTTGTAAGCATTTTCCAAAGTAACAAAAATATCCTTTTGGTTGAATTATGTCTATCTGTAAACAGAAACATTTGACACTGCATATTTCAAAATTATTATGTTTTGTGTTTGTGCACATAACAGTGTCAATTGTTTAAATTATAATAAACATCTAAAATTAAAGGAGAGACAGATGAATACCTCATATGAAACGTTGTAAAGCTATCTTTAAATTAATACTAGTGTAGGACCTGAGTGCTTTTTTCCCCCCCTAGATACTTGCTCTCAGTGAATCAGACTATAAATCTGCAAATCTTTAGAGAGGAAGGGAAACCACCCATACACTTCTACTACTTCAGTCCCTTCCTTACTTTTAAAGACTCTTCCATCTTTACAAGACTAATCTCAGGTGGCTAAGCATTGAGTATAAATAAATGCATTTTTCATAGCTACAGGTTGCTAGCATAAGACAACCCCAAATTCCCCTGAATTGTCAAGACAGAGCATTTTCCCAATGATTTTGTGATTTTCATAATCTGCTTTTATCCCTCTGTCTAATTTAACTTCTCTGATGCTTTGGTGAAATCTTTACTTGCACAGATGAGTAAATGCACAAATATTATATTCTGGGTCATTCTCAAGTATGTGCAGTACTGAATAAAGACATGCTTCCTGCAAGGCTCAGAACAAATGAACATCCATGATCCATTTGCATACTCAACATTTCATTTCTTCCAGCYAAATGCCACTTCCTCAGTCCCAGCAGTTTTACTGCTGAATATCTAACAGATACGAATTCCTTAGTGGGAAAAATTGTGTACCTTGATAAAGAACATTTGCAAATGAAATACCTTTGTTAAATTACAGCATCAGAATAACATATCTTTTAATACAGAAACTGCCTCAGAATATAGGATTTAAAACTATAGTAATTGTCACAAATCAAAGAGATATCTCAGTGTTGTAAAAAGTCTCTTTCAATAAAGAATAAACATAAATCTATCCTCTTATATTCTCAGAGTATGATTCATCTCACTTTATTAGCTCTCGAAATGTAGACATTTAGTCTTATGTGGGCTACATCTGCAGTTGGTGGATTGAATGTAGAGTTTGCTAGAGGGTGACCTGATCCTTCCTCAGGTAGACGTCCAGGGTAAACAGGATGAATTACTAGATGCTGCCTCTCTCTGCTGATTACTGATGGATGTTATAATATTAGCTCACACTAGACATTTTTGTGGTTTAAGGTAGAAGGAAAGAATCCCACGCTACACATATTATGAATCTCAGATATTTCAATTATTTTATCCAAAATGCTTAATGAAGGTCAAACTTTAAACTTTCACAAAGCACTTACATGCCCTTGCTGGAGATTGAAACAAAACCTGTGTAACTGATGACGAAATAAACATTGCCAACAGTTTTTGTAAACCTCTCATGAGTCAGATGGGTATTTAAAGCTTAAGTGTTCCTGATTGGGATGATACATAATCTACTTTAGTACTTTGGTTTATGTACTATGAGATTGATAGAATTGATATCACTACTGTAACATAAATGATTCYTGTCTGTTACAATGAACTATTATCAGTTCCTAAAAAATTAATCAAATTCTAATAGTGGCCTGAAATCTTCAGGACAAAATTCTGGGATACCACTCATATAAAACTGTTTCTAGAAGTAGAAGCTATTGCATAAAGCAAACAATCACTAATATATGTCTTCTAGAAAATAAATACTTGTGATCTACTCCTTTAGAAGCTCCAATGGTGCCATGGCTTTAGAACATGAAGCGTCCCCAGCTCTGCCAGGGAGAGGAGCTGAGCAGAGTTTGGGTAATTGCAACCTGCTTAACCCGGGGGTGCATTGACAAATACTTGTGCTGGTAAGATAACAAAACTAATCAGGAAATTGTGAAAATGAGCTAATACTGAGAGGAGATGTCACAGACCTGACAAAAGGGGTGGGGTTAACACTGACAGCTTGCGCAGACTGTGGTGCTGAAGCAAGAAGCTCAGGAGAGGATATTTTGTGCTAAGTGGGTTGAACAAAGACACAGTAAAGAAAAGCCTGAGTAATTAAGATCAGGGAGCTAGAATTACCTGTGGAAAGAGAACAGGATTGAAAAGGAGTGTTGGATTACAACTGTGATAGCCACATGATATGACTGTGGCTCACAGAGCAAAAAAGATGAGGGCTGACAATTCAGAGAAAAGCAGCACAGTATCTGAAGAGAGACAGAGAAGTTCCTACAAGACTAGCTTGCAATGAACATACATTTCCAAAACTCTGAGCCAAATCCTCTTTTTCTCTATCAGAAAACCAACCACAGAAAAAGGCTCTGGGTACATTCACAGAGCAGAAATTCACTTTAAAGGTGGTGTACAACTCAGGGAGACTTGTCTTTCCAGCTGATCAAAGAAAAGGTTAAAAGAACCTGAAGAAAGACAAATTCAGTTGCAACATCCAATATACATATTTAATACTGAAAGTTAATATTCATTATAATTTATGAAGAGATATGGCAAATTTTCTATCAGGGAAGAACTTTCAAATAAAAATATCAATATCTTTCAATTTTCAAAAACAAATGGTAAGAGAATTTCCTGTGGAATAAATTGTCTTATGAAGCAAGTATTCTTTTTTTAATCWGTAAATGCCCTCTCCAGACCCTCATTCTAATCCACATAGAAAAGAACAAATTTCTGCAATTATTAGTAGGTTACTTAAAGTTTTCAATGGATCCTGATTGATTCTTGGGCTGTTTATAAGGAAAAGTTTCCAGAAAAAAGTCTACAAYAATTTAATGACATCACATCGACACAGGGAGTTGAAACATGGCTTCTCAGTCACTAGTCACAAACTCATTATATTAACTGTCCAATCAAATTTTCTTATTAGTACTTCAAAATAATTTAATTTTAATTAGCAATATATATGCATGTTACACAGTTATGTTCACAAAACATGGAAAAAGAAATTGTTCAGGTTGGGTAGACATTACCTGTTTTGATAAAAAAAAATTGCACCTTTTCTATTTTTCATACTTTTTTTTCCTATRTTGCACTTCATATTGTTCTAGGATGCTTTTTTACTGATTGAGGGAAAAACTGTAGAAGAAATAAACCTATTGCTCACAATGATAGAACTAAAAAAGAAAACGCATTTTTTATCTATTGTTTCAGCTTTAAATATTAGAGAGAAAGTATTTTGTCTAATCCAGCTGACGTATGTATAAAGTATAAGGTAATGTTTTTAAGGGTTGAAATGCATTCATATATATGAGTAGGTAAGAGTAGGACTTGGAATCAAAGGAATTCTATATACTTATGTTTAATTCATATAATATTCTAAAAGTCTCTAACAAAACTGATTAAATCCATTACCAGATATTTTGTTAACACAGCATCCATATATAGAGACCACTGAAATACATTGATTTAAGTTTATCAGAACAATTTCTATTTGTAGAATATATCTGAGTTTTTCTCTTACAAATATATATACACATATACATACTTGTTAAGGTAATGTTCTGAAGTACACAGAGAATGTAAGAATGAAATACCATTTCCAGACAATATGAAGCAAATGTTCTGGATGTTCTGAACATCCCTGCTCCAATTATTGTTATAGGGAAGACTCCTACATTTCTTTTAGAATCTAAATATTCTGAGCTCAATTTCTGGAGTTCTGTCTCTCCACAGGGACTTCAGAGGGAAAGGAAGATATGTTTCACTTAATTTAGGTGTTTCATGACATTTCTAAGGCTTGAAGAATTCAACACTTTGCAGAAACTCTTCCGGATCATCTACGCTACAAGCTCATTCACACCAAGATTTCAGCCAGGTAARAGATTTGTGTTAGCCCCCCTTTATCCACTTTGCTATGACTTATGTGAAGTAATAAGCTAAGTTCCTCCTTTTCTGACTGAAGCATATATTATAAGCTGTACAACACCACTTGTTTTTAATGGGCTTTTCCTCTGGGTTCATCACAATTCCCACCAATGTCAGTAGGAATGATGTGAACATATGGTTAGAGAAGGCCTGAGAGAAGGCAGGAATTCTCATGCCAAGGGAAAAAAATTTTGCACCACATTTCAAGTGTTTTGTGGGTTGGGTAGTGCCAGAGATGCTGTATGAACAGCACTGGTTGCAGTATTTTGACATTGAATGGAGATAACTGGGAAACACTGGCAAGCACCTCAGCATTGATGAAGGGTGAAACCTCAGAGACTGAGCAAGTTTTCAGCAGAAGGATGAGATTCAGCTGAACAAATTTCCTCATCGTCTGACAGAATGCTTGAACATGACAACTTTATTTGTGTATAGAAATCAGAATGTCTCTCCCTTTCCCTGTTAAGGTCTATTGGTMCTAGTACAAAAAGAGTGACTTTTGCTAAAATAAGAACTGTGAATTTCCAGACTGAAGGCTGCAGTTTGTTTCTTATTTCACTGCCTTCTATCCTTGAAAGAATTTTCTTTTCTTCTACAGCAGTATGTTCCCCTTAAAATAGTCAGAATCCTTTGAAACCAGAAGTTGGTTGTTATAACTCTTTATTCTTCTGTTGGGCCATCAAGTATTTGGGTTTTTTTTYCAGACTGACTGAATGTTATCCAGGATATTTAAATTTTCAGGRTTCAGTATATGCTCTGTAGTGCTGGATGCTTTAAGTTTTTAAACATAAGAATATTTCAGGAGCACTGAATAACCAGCAAGGGATAGCTGGGATGCTTGCTGTTCCTACTATGGGCTCATTACTGAGCTGGGGAAACCCAGGCCTATCATTCAGGCAGAAAAACACTGAGATAGAAGAAAAGAATTCTTACCATGAAGGAGTATAAGTGGTAAGTGAAGAACATATTTTAAAATTCAAACATTTATCCATAACTGTCAGAGTAGTCGTGTCTACCTAAACCAAACTATCAAAGTCTTTGTGTCTTACCCATAACAGATTAAATCCTGAGATCTGAATACCACTCCCATCTGCAATAATCTAGGGTTTATCTTTAAAGTCAAAGTTCTTTGAAAAGTTATTCAAAGAGGYGATTAATCCAAGTACCGATGTCACAGACATAGTTAAGAAATTAATTTTTCAGTTGACAGTGCAAACCTCCACAAATTGAAATAAGTGCTATTTTCTTGAGGGATTGTAAAAGTAAGTCTCTATGCCAAATATTTGATCTATTCTGCTCTCTTGTAAAATATATACTCTGCCTAAAACACTCTCTGAAATGGGGCCTGCTTGTCCAGATGAATACATTATTCCACTGTGTGGAGAAAGGCTGATCTAGAGGCAAATTACTGAGTGTAATTTATTCCATATCCTTGCTGGAATAACTTGTGCTCCTGAGCCTCCTCAGATGTGTAGTCAATAGGGAACTCTCTGGCTACATGAGGTTTCTTAATACATCTTTCAGCTAAATCAGAGATTCAAATGCAAAATCCAGCACTCAGGGAGATCATCAGAATTTGTGATGCTCCCTGGAGAACTGGAGGTCTATAAACCAATGAATGGATTGCAATGAGATGTAAATTCAGTATTTCCAACTCTGGGGGAAATAACGATACTCCAATATTTTCCAAGCTGTACTTATCTCCCTCAAACAGTAGAACCTCACAGCATTTATTAAGTCCATAATGTACTTTGGAAGAAAGTTTAAGAGCTGACTGCATTTATAAATATAGCTTTGATATATATATATTTTAAAAKATCTTTGTATTAGGAACTGCCTCCCAGCCCCAGGTATGCTGAACCGAGCATCATTACTGAATGTCAGTAATGTGCTCAGCTGTGGCATGCAGGCTCACTTTTGTCATCTGGTACAATGAAGTAGTTTTAAAGATTCATTCTAAACTTGATGAAATATCCTAAGTGAAACCCAAGAGTAAGGGGATATTTGGTTCTTTATGGAGTCTTAAGCAGAAGACATCTGCAGATAGTTTGAACAACTAGTTAGAGAGCTGCTGAGTTAAGGAACAGAAATTATTCACTAGCAGTCTCTGGGTGAGGAAAGGATACTCTATTCATTCAACACTTTTTAAAATACCTGTAAATGCTATGTAATTTGAGATCTGTTGTTATCTTCCTGCTGGCTAAGGTTGAACAARCTAGGTCATATTAGAAGAGAGAGCTCCTCAGCCCCAGGTAAACTGCTGCAGTGCAGTAGTTGATCTTTCTTCTCCTATTCCTCCCCTGCTTTTTTTAGTACCAAAGCAGTGTGATAGCTTCAGCTATCAGATTTGTACTTGTCAGATCAACTCTTTTACTTCAAACTTGTCTCATTCCTTCCAAAGGTGTTGCTCAGCCTTTTTCTTCGTCATTTCCAGGCTCAGCAGCAGCACAGAGGAGCCCCTCCGCTGCCCTCCATCACCATATGAAAGAGAACAGAAAGTCTGTGTCTACCTTACTGATAGGTGCCATGCACAGACAGGAGGCCTGGGACTCAGCTTGCAGTGTGCCACAGTTCTCAGATTACAGAGCTATACTGTGTCTCTGCTGGTGCTGAAGCTCACACTYCCTGCAAGGGCAGGCAAACATCATGCAAACACAGAGTTAACTGCTGTAGGACCTAAAGCCCCCCTTACAAAGTGCATATATTCCCCCATGAATAGCTTCATCTGTGGTTCCACCAGGAAATCAACCAATTCACACTAGTTCATGGTACATTTACATGTTTACTGCATGGCTGCAAACACAGGTACTACATTTCAAAGACCCCTAAGAAACTAGATTTCAGAAGATGTTTTATAACCAGGGAAGTGATCGACATCATGAAGTTTAGAAATGAACATGATGAAAAGCTCAAAGACAAAATAATTTCTGCATAATGCCACTAATGGCACTAACTTACAGATCAAACTTTTATCTCAGATACTCCAAAGAATCTCTGGTTCACTACAGTGTGTACACACAGTCTAGGATGGAGCCTTCAGCTATTGAACTTCCTGGGGGCAGTTATTGATTTTGTTCCATTTTACCATTGGAGGCAGTCCATTGAATTCTGACCTGGGCTCTACAGTAATGCCTTTGGGCTCTGACACCAGGGCAAAGCAAGAGTCACAAGAAAACAGGATTTAAAAGATAATGTGTTCAATGCACTGATTCGCTACAGTTATATATTCACCCTGGAATCAGTGATCAGCACAGAAGCTCTCAACATGAGTATAAAAATGTCAGAATCAGTTCCTTAATCTTGATGCAGTTTAAATATTACTTCTGGCTAAGTATTACATCTGAACCAAACACATGATTTGAGCTTACAGACACGAGTTTGTTCCTGAGCTGATTCATGTCAGTTTTATACTTGTAAACATCTTTTGATTTCAGTGGCATTAATTCATATTTTCAATAACTCAATGGTAACAGAATATGGAGTAGTCTTAGAGYGTCTGTTCAGAACAGCCAGAGAACTCCCTTGGTACATAAAGAAAAATGTCTATTTTCAGTATTAGAGACAAAAATAAAGCCAGTCAGGATACAGTAAACCTCTTCCCTGAAACTAATACAGAAAAGAAACATACAGCTCCTTGAATGAGGACATCTTGAAAGAGACAGTATTACACAGTACATGAAGGCTCTTATTCCACTGCTATTTCCACATAAGATGGGATGTATAAGACAAGTGCTGTATACAAAGGCCAAGACATTAAACTAATTTTAATAAGATTCCTTTATGTTAAATCAGAGAAGAGGGTGGATTTGAAAAAGAAGGTGTAAATGATATATTTTTCCTATTTTCTCTCTAAAGTTTTCTGAGGTGAAATGAAATAAAGAAATACAGGAAGGTGGATGGAAGGTTAAAATATTCACAAAATAAACTTGATTTATTCAAGCTTTTCGTAGTCYCAAGAAACATGTTTAATGGGAGCTGAAAGACTTGAAAAGAAACCTTATTGTGGTGCACAGCAAAGTAATGTGGAAAAAAAAAATCCCCATATTTCTTCAGCCTCTAGCTTAGCTCTCACTGTGGGGAATCTTGCTGTGAAAACATTAATCACTGCTGCTTAATAGTATCTCTGCTGGTTGCACCAGGGTAGCAAGGGGCTACATAATGCAGCAGATGCTTCCTTCTTTAAGTGTAGCACCTACAGGACTGTGAATTTTCCAAAGGGTTTTCAAACTTACCATGATGCAAAGCTGACCAGAAGATATTGGAAGCATGTTGCCTGGCTCTCGAGACAGCACAGATTCTGGAAGAAGATGAAATGATATCTTTTGTCCCCTCCTTTTTTTTTTTTTTTTTTTTTAATGGAGAAAGCAAAGGAATAACCTCCTACAAATCCTACAAATCTAGCTAGCTACCAAACTACTTCCAGAGCAAGGTGTCAAAGATTTTCCATTTTTTAAAGCTATTCCTTAGACTGCAGCTTGGTTAGGGATTTTGACTTCTTTTCTCAATCCTCTCTCTTTTTCCCTTCCATTTGTAGCACTTGCTTCCCCTAGAAGCAGAATGGACATTTGCTTTGATGCAGTAATTGTTGATAGTTGCTTACATCYCATTCTTTATCAGTTCTCCTCAGCTCTCCTTCCTGCTATCTCCAAAACATCTCTAGTTCCTTTCAGTCCTTATGGGCCTAACCTCTTCATACTACTTTCCCTTCCCTCATTTCCTGCATYAGCAGATCTATCAATTTTATCATCGTCATAATTGAGGATGTTAAATTGTTCCATTTACAATGAAGAAAAGTCTAACAAAAAAGTCTTAAAAAATGAGGTCTTGTATAAGATATCAAACAGGGAGACTGATACAAGGAAAACTACTTAGCCAAAGACATCCTTTCTAGGATGGTGAAATCAACCCTTTTTTGAGCTTCTTCTCCTACTGCATCAAAACTTCAGCAGCTTTACCTGAATGCTCTTCAGAGGCTGTGGTTCAAAGGTTCTGGCTTTAAAGGGATTGCGCTTTTTTTTACCATTGGCAAGAAAAAATGGACAGGTTTATCTAAGTTAAATGCTTTTCAAAGATATTTTCACAGGAGCTTTCATCTTCTTTTGTCTTTGTTTCYAATTTTCCTGAAAATAACTGCAGTGACACAAGAGCAGTCTTTTTGATCATTTCAGTGTTAGTGATGATACAGCTTTGTGAACAGCAAGGCAAGTTGTCTGAAAAAGCCTTCTAACAGAAGCAGCAGAGGAACTGGGGTAGAGCAACCATCAGTCTTTTCCTCACGTCAGTCACCTGTCAAAGATCCTTGTCCAGAAGGAAACTACAGGGTTGACAAACTGCTACATCTGGGGACTTCCACCATGGAAAGGGTGACTGTTGCACAGGCAGTAGAGGTACTTAGAGCAAAGTAATGCTTAATTCAGAGCAAAATTGAGCCTGAGGAAAGGTTGTTGAGTTTTGATTAGCAGAAAAGATGAACTGGTATCTCCAGCTCCTTTTTTCCCAACAAAATATAATGGAAAGAAGATAGACCMACATACTGGTTAGCAGCAGTAGTCAGCAGAGGCGAAATTCAGCTCCAGAKTCTCTTAAACCAGAAAGAGTTAAATGGAGCTGTGTGCATGTCAACCAGGTGTTTAAACTACTATTAAATTCACTGTGAGTTGAGTAGATTTACCTAAAAATGAATGTGTTCTTCCACATGAGACATCCCAGAGCGCCCCCGTCACACTGATGTGCGCAGGGGGCATGGATTTTCCCCTGATGCCCTCTGTCTGGGCTGTTCCCTGCTAGGGCACAAAGTGACCAGAATTTTGTGGCTGGATGAGCATAAAGAAAAGCATGATCCTTGCTCCAAAGAGCAGATAGAGCTCAAACAAGGCAAAGCAAGAGAGATGCACACAGTATACAGAGGGCCTATGGAGAAAAAAGAGATGGCAAGTGAAGCCTTGATCTAATAATTGCATTGTTCTCCAGAGATWTTTGCCATCAGAGAGGACTTTAGCAAGGAATTTAAAGGAGATTGGACACTTAGGTTTTCAAGAGTGAGGGATCATCTAAGCAGGAACAYGGAAAACTTGTGAAACTGTTAACCTGAGAATTTACCACAGGATCTGGCACTCCTCGTGAAGAATCTTCTTGGTGAAAAGAGGAAGCTTTAATATTGATGTGACTAGCAAAATATTCCYATGGAACAAGCCAAATGTGGTCAAAATGCCAGGAAGGTGTGCTCTCTGCAGCAAATATATAAGTGGAGAAATACTGTGTTTGTCAAGAACAGAGATTAAAAAGTAGGAACAATATAGCAATTGTCTAGAAATGAAGTGATAAAAGGCTTCTCTGTGTAAGTGGGCAGGAAAGGACTTATCTTCTGCTGTTTAAAAATAGACTCTCAAATACATTAGTTAGATGACAATACCTAGGCAGAGATCCAAGCTGAAGACTTGTTTATGGGCTTGAACAGTAAGTAGGATGATGGTGTTTTCCTCAGCAATCAAGTAAGAGAGTAGCAGGGAAAGTGTGGGAGAAGAAAGATTAGAGAAAAATGCAAATAATMATTTTGCCTGTCTATTCCATTAACAACTAGGCCTACTTTGTAGCTTCCTGAAGCCTCTGCGAGGCACTTGGTAGGTGACAAACAGTCAAAATAAGCGACCCGCCAACATTTATTCAGGCAGAAATTTCAAATATTCTGGTATGTATTTCTCCACTATAAATAACTTTCTGCAAATTCAGTGTCCTAATTTTRTGTTCAAGGTAAAGAAAGGGGAAAAGAGAAATACTTGAACAAAAAGTTATACTTTTTGGTTTAATGTGTTGATATTTGGGAGATTAAAGTACTGTACTGAAACAGAGGCAGAAATTCAAAACTACAGCCTCTTTTTTAAAATCTCTTTTTTCAATCTTCAAATACATATGTATTTAGTTGATTCTTGCTCTTTTTTTTTTAGTACTAGAATTGCATATTCAATTTCAATCTTCAAATCAGTTATGTTACTCTAAAACCCCTGCACAGTGCTTCTCCTACCCCTAATAAAAATACTTTGGAGATGGTAATTCTTTTGATTTTTAAGTAAATAACATGAGGGTGACATGCTTGGTCTTTCTTGGCTGTTCATAGGTTAGAGCAAAACTTGAGTCATTTTAATTTTGTTGCATTTAATAAACCATGAGCTCAGAGGAAGCGTTATTGTTTGTGGCTTGTATATTTTAACTGTGTATATGCAAAATAGGGTTTCACTTTTCTGGTACATAGCTCCTTGATTAAAAGAAACAACTTACAGTGGTGACTGTAGACACTTTACCTTGTAAATTGTGTTTTAGAATAACTGAAACAAACAACATGTTTACAGCTAAGAGATACTTATAAAAAAACCTGAAACTTTGATCATGGGGTATTTTAATTTCACAGATACTTACTGGGATAACAAGTATGCAAAACCTGTAAGGTGGGAAGCATGTTTCCAGAGGCAATGCATAATTGCTTASTTACTGAAGTCAGTTTATTGACTGAACTTCATGATCAGAGATTCTTGGCACCCAGAGCTAGAAAATCAGCCCATCTTGATAAATAGAGCAGGGCTGATTTAGGGATCACAAATTTACAATACAGAAAAGAAAAGAAGACGAAGCAACAAAATTAGTCTTGGCTCAGTGGAAGTTTTGCAAAACTTATAATACTATAAGGCATTTTGATGAAACCAACTATATAAATTAGGGATGTTTTTCTGGAAGATAAACAGGTTTTCATTATATGCCACAGTATAAATTGCTTACAGTTTCARTTCAAGTAGAAGTAATGGCTTGTGGTAACATAAACAACTGAATGATCTTGATGGCAAATGATGCCAGATCTCATGACTATGTACGAAACCTGGTGCAGAAAAAAAATGGGAATTATTTAAGAAACAGTTGGACATACTGCAGCTACAATTCATTCAGGCTAAGTCTCAACAGGGGGAATGTAATTCCAACAATGTTCTTCAACAAAGTGACAATAACAACATTTTTTACATGTCTGCTTAGGGAAGGGGGGGACTTACATTTATATTTTTTAAAAATTGCAAATTTCTAAGAGTTAATTAGAAGATCAAGAAGAGATATTGACTAGAAGGTTGGAGAGTGCATTCCAAGTATGAACAAAGGGCTTTCTCACAGATGGTATATTTGCAGAAGACGGCAAATAAAATTGAAATAATCCCTAAAATGTGGTTGAGATTATTGGGCRTAAGGAGTTAAGTGATTTATCTGGGAATAATCCATTCCTTCTATGGTCACAGTCTTTCAYAGATGGATTACAGGGAAGACTTGTCTTGAGATTATTTTCTTGGTCTTGGTTTATTTAGGCATATGTGTTGTTGATTTCAGTGTGGCTGCTGGTGTGTTTAAGCCAAATGAGGGCTGGCCTTTAGGATTTGCCACAGTTCCTATAAATGCCTGGATGGAGGAATATGGGAAAGGAGYTTCACAGCAGCATAATCACTGCAGCTTGATGTGACAAGGGGGCAGGTCACGCTGCTGAAGAGGGTCTGAAGCTTCTTTGACTCCGTAGTATAAGTTCATAGTTTTATAATATACTTCTGGAGAGCATGAGATTTTTCCAGACACCTTTGCTGTCATGGAAAAATTAAGAACTTTCATTATTTCTGTTAACATGTTCAAATACACCTGTATGTAGAAATCAGACTTTTGGGTCACATATGGTGGCATGGGGTAAGCTGTTTTTTTCAGGAGGCAATCCTCCCTTTATAAACTCAACTCTTCAACTCTGATGGTTTTGGCTTCTATTTTAGCRACAGGTGCATGTGTTAGGGATGTGGATCCCTTCATAATCTGGCAATTTAGGGAGGTAAAAAAGTGCACTGGAAATAGAAATTATTTAGTTTTCCCCTGAAAATTCCTTATAATTTCTTCTACTAGGATATGGTTACYTACAGAATATGTTGAGCTTGGCCTGAAGCACATTAATCTTTGTAGGAGCATTAGATCTTCACATATACACCTCTTTGGCCATATACATACAGAAAAAAGGTAGGATTTTTTAGTATAAGATAACTATCTTATATCTGCATTCTCAAATGAGAGACAGGGACACAATGAAGAACGATTTAAGCTATCATGTAAAGGACAGTGGCACTTACAGGGAAAGAGAAAATGAGCAGGTTGCATAAAGCAATACTTATACCTCTATGTGACACAGGCTAGACTCTATGCGACACAGGCTAGACTCTATGCAGACAGGTGAACTGAATTTTGTTCCTCCCTGTTTATAGACCTCTGAGAATTTACAGTATGAATCAAGATGCACTTGCATTTAGCATAACTTCTTCATGCCCAACAAGTGCAATGTCAGTCAGACACTGTTATGCGTAAAGGCATCAAATCATAAAATGATAGCTCTATTGCTTTTTCATTTACTTTTCCTTTCTTAAGGACTATTTTCAGAAATTCACATGTAATCAATTGCTCTTTATTAATACCTCTTTATTTATCTATCACTGCTGTTAAATGAAAAAAAAAAGACGCAAAAGAATTTCAACTGAAATACAGCAAACTGATCACCTGGATTCATTACAAACACTCGCATATTCTGCGGCTGTGCTTATGCAAGAGATCAAAGTCAGCCATCATCACTGCTCCTGCCACAGCCTTAAAATCAGTAAGGAGCATGGAGTACCATGAAGGGCAAATCTTCAAGCATTTACACCACTGTTTTTATTTCAGAACTGAGAGCCATCATTGACTTTTTCCTTTGTCTGTTTTACCCAGGAGTATTTTTATCTGTTAGTAYCAAGGTGATCACAACATGGCATTGGTATATTCTGAGTTGAGAGAACACACCTCTCAGATCAGATCCGATGCTGCTTTMCCAGGTACTTAAAACCACAAAGTCACATAAAGAAAAATCCTTTCAGGAAGGCAAGGAGTGGAGAAGTGGAGAATGTTAAGAGTAATACTATTTAGGCTGACAAATTTCTTATTCCTACTGAAAACAAGACCTCACAAGGTCTGTAGTTGCTGCCATTTAATTTATCCACTGGGATCCACAGACAAATTTCTATTCTTCTTGTGTGTTCACTTTCATCTGTGGAAGTACTACAGTGAAAGGATGAGGTGTTGTGAGATGAGTCCACACAATGAGCCTCAGCTATGAAAAGAATGGGGACCATGGTGCCCTTGAGCACTGGTTCTACACAGTAGTATATATAAACAGAATTTCTCAAGCTGGGCAAAAAATGTGCTGATCTTCAGTTTAGAGGTATTAACCATGATCCTTTTTTTCCTTCTGTATAAATTGAAATTTTCTTCAAATATGCAGTTTTGCATTTTATTTTAAAAGACAATTTACATTTTAATTTTGAATTTGCACAGCTTAGCCTTTAGGAAAAAATAATCTATTCTTCAACATGTCCATCATGGTTTAAGAGCTGTGGGAGTGCCCAATACGGAATGTCAGGACTAACCCATTTTATTTAGAAATTCAAAAATAGATCTGTTCTGTGGTTTAATTGTAGCTTCTTGGTGGGTAATATAGTGACAAATATTTGTAGCAATAGTAAAAAATTTTTGTGAAAAACCTTTTTACTCCAATAATAATTAGCCAAATAGAATAGGTATTCACTACTTCATATAAAGCTGTCTCCTAAGGTATTTTTGTTTCTAACAAAGGATTAAGGTGTGTGCATGTGCATTCCATTAAATTTCTCTAAGGATAGCAAGATTATGTTAAGGGTAAAATGGCAACCATCTTGCTGGCTCAGCCTTCTGGAGGGCCACCACTGGGCTTCAGTAAATTGCTGTCTATCAAGAAAAAGGGATGTACTAAACCCTGACAAAGAGGGAGGAAGAAAATATACATATAYATAAGCAAATCTGACAATACAGCAGAGCTATGTTATGAGCACAAGGCCAGCGAAATTCCAGTGATTTCATCCAGCTGGAAATCATGTCTGTTCCAAYATGTATTCACTGCAACAAATGTGGCTTAGTAAAACTTTTATTCTGTAAGGAAACCTTCATAAATGCAGGACTTCTGCATTTTGCTTGAACTACCACATAAGCATGTGTTGTTGAGACATAAYTTTAAATAGCTTGTGAAGACATCCCTATGAATTCAAAATTACTGTACTTGCAGAAAAAGCAACAATATCCGTCTGTAAATCCTTTAATCATAAGCATTAAAGAATAGTTCTTCAGAGAATCACAGGCTGCTGACTAAAGTTTACATTTTCTTGAGCTGCTTTTGGTGCTGCTAGCTATTTTTCTCATACACATGATGATAATATGAAGTGACACTTGCACCTGTTGTCACCATCTTATGGTAATTAGCATAGTGCCCTAAGTAGTAGCAGGGCCATCACATCCAAACATAAGCCATTAACATATTGCAGCTGTCATCAGTAGGGAAAGCTAATGGAGTTAGTGGATTTGCACACTACTGCATACCTTGGCTCAGCTAGCATAACTCCCCATATTGGGGTCATTGGGGATAGGAAAAAGAAATGCGGGATGTAGCCAGTCAGGAGTGAAAGAATACATTTTACTGCAGGTTTACTTTCATGTATTATGCATGTCCTTCAAGGTCACTGCATGATCATTTATAAGATTTTAATGAGATATCAAAGTGGAATGGATGGAATGTAATTAATGTGATCATACAGAGAAGATACAGGTATAAAATAGCATACATGAGGCAGTCAACAAAAAGTGAGAGCAGTGAGGGAAAAAGGACTCTTTGGCCGGATTTCAGCCTGTAAAACAATTTTTCTACCCTAGTTTCAGACACTTAACATCCTGCCAAACAGTTTTCCCCAGCTAACAGTGAAACAATGGAGGGAATTAGAGAAAAAGCATTCTGCTGCTGCTCTTTGAATATAGGCTACCTGCACTTTCCTTCTTTGAGGGAAAATGGGGGACTTGTAGCTAAAWGTRTGCTAGTCCTACAGTAATATSAGTTTTGTGGGAATTATATAKTCTATTCTATTCTAATTTTAATATTTTGATTCCTCTTGCTTGCCAGAGACAGAGTATCTGGACTAAACTGAAAATTCAAGGTATAAAGGTGCATATTTTTAAGTACTTCTCTAGAACAGTTTTTTATGCAAGTGACTGAGAAGATGGAGAGACTTAAAAAATTTCCACACTCTCTTCAGTAGGRAAAGCAGTAAGTAGAGCTCCTGAGATTCTTTTCCTAAAATTACTGGTTGTCCCCAGCCTGCTTCTGTTCCCACCTTCTTCTTGCCAGACAAATGCTTTTCTATAAAACTCAATTCTATAGATACTCTCTTTTTATTTTGTTTGTTTGGGGTTTTTTTAATCCTTTGATTGTTTCTGTTGCTGTTGTTGCTGTCTTTTGTTGCTTGTTTTGGATTATGTGGGGTTTTTGAGGGGGAAGGGTTGAGTTTGGGATTTTTTGGGGGAAAGGAGAAGTGCAAATTGGTTTGGTGCTGGCTGTGACTGCTGCCCCCACCAGAGTTTAATGCTCTGGCAGTCCTCCCTGTGTGTGCTGGGGCAGTGCTGCTGCTCMTGCATGGGAGCTGACATGAATCTGGTGAGCAGGGGGCAGGAGGGACCATCTTGGCAGCATAAAAGGCAACCCTATCTAGGTAACTGAATTAGAGACTAAYCCTGCCTCCCTGGCTCATCCCACCTTGGCCTTTGGTAAACCACACAAACCAACATTTTCAGATGTGGGTGAGTAGTTACATACTTAAATATTGATGTGGAAGCAGACACCCAAGCTGGAAAATACTTGCCTTCTCTTATACCAAGAAGAATTCTATTCATCCTTCTTTGTTTTKTTATTTATCTTGCATGTTGTCTTTTTCTAGAAGGTTCTTTCTAYAAATAGAGTTTGGAAAACTCTGCTTTATGCCTAAAGTGATTGCAAGGATTCTCCCAGGATTCACTATCTCAGCAGGACATGGAGTCCTAAGTGTGACATTTTTTGTTTAATTCCTGACCCCAAACCCTGAATGCTCCATTGGAAACTCAGAACATTTTCAATTTGTGTTTCTAGAGTTTACATGCTAAGCCATTTGAAAAGACAAATTTATGTAAAAATCTTCACTGCACATAAAATGTTTTGTGTAATATTCATTTTTGAACGCAGCAGATATTTTCTTTATGCTTATTTTTTTAAAATAATCTATTTTAAAGGCCTTTTATAATTTTTAAATATAATTTAAAATTATTCTTTATTCTCAGAAAAATAAAGCAAATTAATTTCCCCTATCCTCATAAAATAAATAAAAACCAAGAAATAAATATTAACTTTAAAAAGAAATGAGAATGGGGACTAAAGCAAATAAAAGGATGTTATAAAAACAAGGTTATTTCAGAGATTTACCAATAAGCAGGTATATTTGCTAAGTCCTTTTTAATAATTGCTTGACTGAACTTTCAAGTAGATATATATGGCAGGTTTTTCACTACTTAGTGGGACTGTGTGCTTTTTAAAACTGTTATTTTCAAGGCAAGCAGCTGTCCAATCTGACCTTCCAAGACTTTTGTTCTGGGAAGAAGAGCTGCTGGATATAAGTGGAGAAGGTCACAAAGAATAGGAAACAAGGAATAGGAAACAAGGAATAGGAGCTCCTGATAGGCATTCTGGGGAAAAAAATATGCACAGAGCAAAAGCTAAGTATTTATCTTTAACGCAGGTTCTTTGTTTTCTCATTTTCTGTTTCTCTTCCTTCTACTTTCCTTTCTCACCCTTCTCTCAGCACTGCTACCTATTCTTAACCTACATCTAATCTTTCTCTCTCTTCCCACTACCTAATATATTGCCACTGAAACATCTGTCCAGAGCCACAACTTGGCTAGGGGTAAAGGAAGAGAAGAGAAAGTGAGTAGTAGCTCTCTCCTTGATGAAGGAACTCTTTGTATATGTGGAAGACCAGGTCAGCCCATGACAAAGTCCATGTAAAAATGTTTGCAGAGCCTTGGAAAACTCATTTCACACAGGACAGACATATAGTGCAATTCCCAAAGTAAAATGCATTTTTCCAGCAGCCGTTGGTAGTTCCAGCAGCTCCCTAAGCTGTGACTCCCTCCAGCGGYTGGTTTACCATAGTTTACAAAGCCAGGTTTACAAACATGGGTTTTTCCACAAAACTGGCTATGGCAGAGGCTAGGCAAACAATGCTACCAGGAAAATGCCAAACCGAGGCAGGACACAAATAAAAGAAAACCCCTTCATTTTTGATATCTGTGGTCACAGAGGACCAGAAACRAGCACCTCTCTAGTGATGCTCCACTGAGCACAAGCCCTCGGTCAGGTACTGGGAAACACACCAGCCTGACATCCTTCTGCTGCTGCCAAAATTTCATGGTGTCACCCTGCATAAGGACATGCCCCATGTCCTAATTTTGAAGTTACCTTGCTTTTTTTCTTCAGGACTTCATATTCTTCACCTGAAAAGTCTGTCTGGTAAAAAATAATGCAGAAGGAGGAGAAGGATAATTATCAAAGTGGATGCATGGCAAAAAATGAAGACATGASAAAACCCTTCCAGTTTCTATATAAACAAATGAGATTTTAAAAAGAGAGTCTTTTTCAGAAAGTCGATATAATATCAGGCCTAGAAAAATCAAACCATTTAAAATTCATGAATTTTACCATCTTCCTATTTATAAAAGGTTAAGTTACCCTAAGCTATGAAAGAAAAACACCCTCTGAAGACCTGGGAAGGCAGTAAACACTCGTGGCAAACGACAGGAATTGATCCTGCTTTTCTGTGCCTGTCATGTCTCTAAATTTTATTTCCACCATTTCGAGGGTTCCGTGATAAGAGGGGCAGGGATGGGAAAAAAGGATTGAGCTGACGCGAGACTATGGCCTGAGGGCGATGGTACCTGGGTCTCTGACATTTTCTCAATTAGTAGGTCTCCCTGCCTGACTGTGAGATGTGCATCTAACTGGGGACTTAGACTGTTGCAAGGTATTGATTAGCCATAATGTGAAGTCAAATCTGAATAAAAAAAGCATTGTGATCAAAAGCCTTTCATTGGAGACAGCATGCCCTCCAAGTCAAGGGTCTGCAGAATCTGATGAGCTCTGTTTCCTTTTTGTCTGAGAGAGATTTCCATGGTTTACTCATAAAGGCTCTCTTGATAGGAATGTCCAGTGGGCCCTCTGTCAGAAAACCTGATGTCTCAAATTTGACAGGTGCTTGTTAGTTTTTCATCCCAGATCAYTCAACATGCACACAAAACTAGAAGAGACGATGGCTAATAATGCTACATTTCAAGTTGACTGCCTTGTCATTTTTGCTGGAAAATTCACTGATTCAATCACTAACATTAAATTGTCTGCATTAAAGGAAAACAAAGCATAGCCAGCCATGAAATGTATTGGTTTTCCAGCTGCTAGAACTTACACAGCTCAATACAATTCATTGCATTGCCTTGTTTGATAGGAACAGTTTATACAGATCACATGCAAAACAAAATAAATTGCTGTTCTATGGAAAAAAAAAAACTCAACAGAAAACCCCAAAGYGAGAAAACTGAGAGAAACATTTTAATCCATCTTTTCTTGGAAATTAGCTTTCTTCCCACTAAAAATGTTTTCAAATGGGGAAATGATCCTCCATACCTTTACTTMCATGAACAACGTACTTTCAAATACTTCTAGTCCACTAGGATGTCATATGAATCTGGATTTCTGCTCCATTGTAGTTCCATCCCTTGTGAATTTGGGTTGGGGTTGGTTTCTCTAAAAACTCAAGGAGTACTTGATAAAGATACTTATTTTTATGGACTACTCAGATGAAGATTTCAAGCCAACGGTTTAAGCCAACAAAAATGATGCATTTTGGTAATAATATCTCTGGGCATTGTTATAATAATAAGTCCACACTTTTGTGTATTCTCCTGTGGTTTGCAATCTAAACCCCAGGGCACAGCAGGAGCTGCGTGATGATCGTGGTCTGTGGGACTTGAACTATGAGAATCTATCAGTCCCAGTGTACGAGGACATTGGAAACAAAAAAACCCAAAACAGGTAAATGTTTTCACTGGATAAAATGCTGCATTGCCCATTCTTAGACATCCTTGAGTCAATTTGTGAAATGACTTCTTACACTCATCTTATAAAAGTTCTTATAAATGGGTCTTGTGAATGTTACTCTATACTCAAACAGCCTCCTCTTGTACGTGCAACACTTCCTGCTTCCAAGGAAATACTTGTCCAGTATACTGGGGAAAAGCAACCAAGAGCAATAAAACCTCTATCCTCCTTCCCCACCTCCCCTCCAGCACTGATGGGACCTTGCTAAGGTCTCAGGCAGGCTTTCTGTACTCAGAAAAAAGAGAGAGAGAGAGAGAGAAATGATGATTTATGATATCTAGATGCAAAGGGGCAGTAACACAAGGACCTTGCAATGGCGTCAGGGTGAAAACCCTGTGAGGTATTCAAGCCAAGGCCCTGGTTCAAGATGGTTTGCATCATCACCTTCAGGATCAGCCAGCTGGGTCACAACAACCCTGTTCAGCACTGAAGGCTTGGGCCAAAGTTGCTGGAAAGCTGCCTGGTGGAAAAGGACCTGGGGTGCTGGTCAACAGCCACTGAACACGAGCCAGCAYGTGCCCAGGCAGCCAAGAAGGCCAATGGCACCATGGCCTGTGCAAGGAATAGTGTGGCCAGCAGGATTATGGSAGCGATTGTCCTTCTGTACTCAGCACTGGTGAGGCTGTCATTCAAATCCTTGTTCAGTTCTTGGCCCCTCAGTGCAGGAAGAACATTGAGGGGCTGGAGTGCGTCCAGAGAAGAGAAATRGAGGTGGTGAAGGGTCTGGAGCACAAGCCTGATGAGGAGCAGCTGAGGGAACTGGGGGAGAGCTCTCTGAAAGGAATCTCAGGGGAGACCTTAATGCTCTCTACAACTACCTGAAAGGAGGCTGTAGCCAGGTGGGGGTCAGTCTTTTCTCCCAGGTAACAGGTGCCAGGATGTGATGAAATGGCTTCAAGTTGCCCCTTGGGAGGTTAAAGTGGATATTAGTTAAAATCTCTTCATGGGAAGGGTTGTCAAGCACTGGAATAGGCTCCCTAGAGAAGTGGTGAAATCATCATCCCTGGAGTGTTCAAAAGGTSTATGGATGTGGTATTTAGGGACATGGTTTAGTAGTGAACATAGCAAGGCCAGGGTAGCAGCTGGACTTGRTGATCTTAGAGGTCTTTTCCRACTTAAATAATTGTGTGATTCTATGAAATGTCTCCCCTTTCCCTCAATGGTGTTTTCCATCAGGAAGACTAAGCCTGGGGTGGGTATTTTCCATCTGTATTCCAGCAAAAGGCAAAAGCATGAGTGACTTCTCCAGGCYTTCAGCCCCCATTGCTCACAGCACTCTACTTCCAGCCCTTCCCAGCACAGCTCAAGGTTGTGAAAGCATAATGGATCCCAAAATATTTCTTGCTGCAAAGTATTCGTTGTGGTAAATGTCGACTATAGCAATAAGGCACCAAAGGCTGTGCATTAGCAAGCTATTAGTGCATGCTGAGAGTGCTCTGGTTGCCTTCTAATGCACACTGCAATGGCCATTATGGAGTATGACTCATTATTTTTACATTTATTTCACATTTTTAAAAATCGTTTTCAAAACACTTTTGCACAATTTCAGGAGATGTGTTTTTTCACAAGGAAAAAATGGTCCTTATGAACACAATGTGAAGAGAAAATGGTAGGAAGAGATAGTCTTTACTGCTTCTGAGTAAACCTGAAAGTGACTGCTTCTTTCTTACCCCATTYCCATTTAGTGTGGTTTTTTGACTAGCATAGAGATCGATCTCTCTCCTCACAGAGTCATCCTTCTGCCTTTTCAGGTTCTGTTTATTACTTTGAAGCCATTTTATTTTATTAAAAATAGCACTTTAGCAGGCATGTGACATTAGGTTCCTATGCTTCACATGTTTCCTATGTTTTTGGAGGAAAATCCAAAATGTCTGTAAAAGTAATATGCTGATCCTGGAAAGCATTGTATGTCTTCAGAGGTGGAAGACATCAYATGTTCTTTCCTTGAGCCTCTAATTTCTGCTTCTGTCTCATAATTGTCTTTATCTCCCATCCCCATAAAAAGCTGAAATTTTTGTTTATCTGCCTTCTGCTTTTTGGGCATTGAATTAAACTGGGTGACAGCCATGCAGGAAAGGTGGTGTAGGTGCAGGCAGCTTGCAATTACGACTGTTAAGCCTCCTAAGAAAAATAAGGTTATGACCAATTAGGTTAGGATTAATTCTGCCTACTTCTAAACACCTGAGTTGTTTAAATTATGACTGTAATTGCTCTAGGCTGCCTTGGTAGTAAAGTGAAGGTTAGATGCCTTCCAAATATGCTTCATCCAACCTAAGGGCTAAACCATCTTCTTTTACTGACAAGACTTTACATGACAGTATTTCTAATTTTATCAGCTATRTGATATGAGTAATCTGACTTGGGATGAATCTGGGCCCTTTTTTTCCCAAGCTCTGCTACACTATTTAATGGTTTGGTGTCTACAGTGTGAATATATATTCTTAAAACATCAGCTGTCTTCATAAYGCTGGAATGTCAAAATAATGGTGTATTTTACTGTTGATATCTGAATAAGATTCTATGGGGCCCTTTGTGAAAATGCCCTGGAGAAAGRATGTTTAAAGAATAGATTGGAAGAAATATAGAAACTTACAAGGTATTTGGCAGGGGAGCATGTAAAGATCACAATTCTTTGCAAAACAATTGTGCATGAGAGTGGGAGAAGGTAGTACTGAAGTGCTGAAGCCAATTTTTGAAATATAAGATAGTTTAAATATATATGGAATCAGACACTCTGCTACTGAACAAAACTGACACTGAAGGAATATTCAATGTTATGTTACAGCCTCTGAAAACATAGCAAATGTCAGAAATTCCTCTTTTAAAGAGCCCTCACTCTTGTTCAGTAACTTCAACTGTCAGAGAGTGGAGCTGTATCAAAAAGGGTTTCACAGAATCAAAAGGTTTGTTTCTTAGCAACTCTGTCAACAAATTTAAATTGCTGCATATCATGGCTGTTCCATAATAATTTGCATGCAAGATTTGTAAACACAGGTTTTTATTGTGCATCTTGTTGTCGTGGCTGGTAGGGAGGCAAAAGGGGACAAATTCTCCAAAGCAGAGACAATGCTGGTACCAAATCAGAACATGCAAGACTAAATAAAAGGTTCTGTATATCTTGCTTGACCAGAATATTTTCTAGTTCATTTTGCTCAGGAAGTACAAACTGCAGAGGCAGCCAACCAAGAGTTGTAGGTGTAGTACTGCAGCAGTCAAAATGTCCAAAGACTAAATAGTCTTTTTGTGATAAAAGATACTGAGGATGACATTTCTGTCCTTGTTTACAGAGTAATCCAGAGGCCCAGCACCACTGTAAACAGACATGTGTACCACCTAGCTTTAACTAAATTTGTATAATGCTTTGTTATACCAATAATGTCAGAGCCCAGGTGATCTGTGACTTGATTGCTGGGCATTTACCTGGGATCAGGTTGGAGGAAGGCTTTTGCAGCCTGAGCTCCAGGCTGTGCTAGCTCACCTGCTGTTCTAGGGGCTTCAAAGCTTTCCAGATATGAATCAATGAACAGCAGTCATGCCTACCTCTGGAATGAGAGGCTGACGTACCTTTGACCCTGTTTGTTTTCTGCTAATGTCACCAAAGATTGTGGTTGGGGAGTGATGAATATAGTCCATTTTAATTTTTATGCTATTTCAATTTTATTTATTATTTGCTGAGTGCCTATAATGTGCATGCTACTAGAGAACACACTTTATTTAATGTAATGCATTTCAGATCCACTTTATAACAGGCTAAACATGTATAATATATGTAAGCCTGTAAGTCTATATATGCTCAGTACGATGTAAGAGACTAGGAGAGTACTCACACTCTATATGTTTATGTTTTCAAACTTAATGAATTCATGTTATTCCACACATCTAATGGCTCATATACAAAATCTCAGCTCATTTCACATAATATCTCTGTTATAAACATAGTGTTATTTATTTGTACTACAGTAATTCCAGAGGCTCCAGCTTAAAAAAAAAAAAAGCACTATGAAAAATTGGATCAAGAGACAGCCCTAAAGAATTTTCAGTTTATGAAAATAAGAGACAGGGACCATAGGCACAAACTGTCAGGGTGACATACCCRAGTTCATTGTTCAGGCATATGGTGGAGACCAGATAGGGTGTGGATTCCTCATCTCTGACCAGTGGGCTAGGAAGCCCAACAGAGTCACTTTGAGTGGCCTATCTCCCTAATTCACATAGCTGTGTTCTGAGCTGAGCCTCCATTTTACTGTAGACCCTAAAATTCTCCGTGCTGCACCTTTGTATGTCCGAAACATCTATTACATGACAAGAATGCTGGATGGTGGGTTAGGACATGCCTACCTCCCAAATGATTGACAGGGAGACGTGTGTTTTGGGTACCTCTCAGTGGTATTTGCAGCTCCTGGATGTAGGAGTAAAGAGTGTGAGGACCCGATGGTTTCCAGGACAATCTATGAAACYTTGTCCAGCCCATATATTAGATTGTGCTTTCTCTATATTTGTTTCTGTCTGTGATACAGCTTTACTCCTTTCTTGATCTCCCTTGCCCCTTGTTTAAGATCCCTGAACTCACTGCTTGTGAAATAGATAACTCAGGGTAGCATCAAAATAGGCCAAATCCCAAAGCTAAACAGAACCCAGACCTGTTTCATGAAATAAACCTTAGTGAGGAAAGTCTGAAATTCTCAACAAGCCTCAAAATCAGATATACATCAATCTGCAAATTTATATTCTCCATGGGTGTCACAGCTAAGAACCAAGAGATATGATAGTCCAGCAAGAGATGGTTGTGCCTGTYTTTTAGCCTGGCCTTAGGTGACTTCACCTGATAGGAAAACTTTTCCACTGAACCTTTTTAAAGGAGAAGAAGAAATATGGCAATGTCCAGTGCATACTATTGATCAGGTGAGAGATTACTAGAAAATCTGAAAATAGAGCTGTACAAGAGATGACATAATCCATTTTTCTGGTTASTGAAGAATGCAATTAAAGTCTTAGTTCTACTAACCAGAATTTAAAAAAGAGCAATTTTAATTCAAACACAACAGTCAAAACAAAAAGATGGTCCTTCCAAGCAGTTGCTAGTTAGAGATGATGGCAGAAGGTTAATATTTAATAGAGCTGGGCAGTACCACAATTCAGTGCAGTTGTTTTTCAACACTAGCATCTAACTTTGGCTCAGGTCACAAATGAAAAGACTTCTGCTGCATTCCTGTCTAATTCCCAGGAGCACCTATACAGTTTGGAACAGCAAACAGTCCCTTCTCAGAGTATGACTAAGTCAAGATTCCAGCCCTGCCAGGGACTGACTCACTGAGAAGGAAAAAAAACTGTCAAACTCAGCATTTGCTAGGATCAATCTGGAAATGACAAGAAAAGCTGGGCTTAAATGAAGGATGTATGCACGACTCTACCAGAAATTTTTCACAATACAGTCTTATTTTGAGTCCTTGTAGAAAGTGTTATAAGTGTTAAATTCTTATCTTCAGGAGGACTCAAGCAACTGCAGTTTTTTCAAATCCTAAACGAAGTTGACAGTTGAGTGCCCAGTCACAGATGTGATGACTGTTCAGAATGAAAGTATATCAGATGTAATGAATTTCATGCCACTTACTGTCCTTGTGGTAATCTACTGAAAATGGCTTAACTTTATTCTTTGTTTTATGGCTTAACAGCCTAGAAAACAACAAAGCAACTGTTATTGTTGATTGCTATCTAATTATTATGTGGGGAATTTGTTAAGATGTACTTCAGGGAATGGCTATGACCTAATTCCCATGACAACTGCATGACTGAAAACCAAGAAAGAAATAGATGCCACAGTGAGAGGACAAACATGCTATGTGCTGCAGCTCTGGGTGTACACACAAGACTGTCTCTGCTGCTTCTCAGAAGCACCTCCAGAATTCCAGGAAGGAATGGGTGTCATATCAACATAGACGTGTCTTGTTCCACCAGAGTAGCAATTTTGATTGATTTTCTGATGATGCTTATTGATTTTCTGATGATGCCTGTGAACCTCAATGTTACAAGAGAGGAACACAAACAATTGCCCATCTTCTGGGTATGATGAATAACAGAGCACCATAACTATGGGAGGATGCTATCAAAGGCTCTTCTTGAGAAGGAGYTGAACTCTGGCTATTACAGGGCTGACATTAACAGATGCTTAAAAAAAAATCTTCCAATTAGCATTTGATAAATTACTTGTTTCTAGAATCAGTTATTCTCTTTAATACTACTACTTTCTGTTTTGACAAATTCTGTCTTCTGCTGCGTTCAAATTTTGATGTAAGCCTAACAGCTGTAAAAGGCTGACATATTTCAAAACGTTTATTGACTTTGTTGTCTGTCCTCAGACTGGACCCCGCCAGGGTGTGGAAGTGTCATATCCACAAAGCTCCAAGCTGCACTCCTATCTTCAGAAGCACACTGTATTTCCCTAAAACTGATCTTTACAGCACTGTTAGTTCATAATCTGTGTCACTCTTCATTCTTTTCATAAATGTGTGGATTCATATGCAAGAAATGGTCATTATGATTATCCCATTGAATCTTGTGTCTAGCATGCACAATAAGTTTCTTTTAAAATATTCCAYTTTGCAATAGAGAAAAATCTCAGGGGAAAAGAAAAATAAAAGAAATATTAATTAAAAATTGCTAGCAATTACAAAAAAACCTGCTACTACCCGCCTCCAGAATTGCTGCAGTGGTTAGTTTGGTCAGTATTAAAGATCTTTGCAGTCTATATAAGATGCTTTTTCTCTATGTATTTTTATTCCTTGGTTAAAAGTCAGAAGAACCTTCATTATCAAAGTTCTGCTTTCCATAAAGGCTCTTATTGGCTGAGATCATGGTTGATCAGGCATTTTTAGAAATAGCTTTAGCTCCATAATTCTTTCATTGTAGCAGGTTCTTCACAGAATTCTTGATTTTCTTTTCTAAACCTTCTTAATTTTTCTAAAATCCCTTTTGATATATTCATACAGCATTTCAATAGCAATAAMGATGCTTTCAAGTGTGCAAGCAAAAGTGGTTTAATCTCTCCAACTGCTACTTGAGATAGATCTCTTTATACAAACAACAACAGTTGCCCTTTCGGTGAACAGCAGCACTGAACACTGATTCCCTTTCTTTGATATCTCACCCTTCTTCCAGAGTTACAGCTTCAAAGGATTTTCCTGTCTTATGATATGACCMGCAGTCTACATTTTAAAGCACAATATATGCAGCTGTATCTGTAATACTTATTCCTGTTTGCATGAGTCCTTATTACTTGTAGTTCCACAGCTCTTTGGATATCTTTGGAACAGCTGCTTCTGCACCCAGCGCGTGTTGTGTGTGCTTGTGATAGCATGTGCCCGCGCAATCTGCTCACTGACTCTCCTCTGAGTTCCTTACAAACTGCAAAACACTGTGTTCAGGTAGACATTGCCTCAAAACAYTMTGCTCAGGTATACATTGCCTCATTTACTTCAGGAATTTGCTCCTTTTTTGCATCATCCTCCTTTTTAAAAACTTCTTTTGTGTGGTTGAAGAAACCTTTGCAGCCCCACTTCTAAGGAAGACTTTGATCAACAGAAAGAGGATGACTTCCCTTGTCACAGGCAGCACATAAGTCACCTATTCCTCCCAAAAATGCAGTGTGTATATGCCAGAATAAATTCATAACTCTCTTTGTTTGTACCCTGTGAATCAAGACTTAGTTTGATGAACATACAATTTTTCCAACCAGGACAAATATTTTCTTCAATTTCAAAGTGGGGCCTGTTTAGCCTTTGGTCTGGCATGGGTTTCCACATAATTCTTTGTCAAAACTCAGAAATTATTATTTTTCTTTTATTTTAAACTAGACTTTTTTCCATTTGAAATGCATTTTTTGTTTTATCCTGAGAAATAACAGCAAATTAGACAGCTTGTTTTGTTTTGTTTCTTTTTTTTTTTTTTGTGGGCGACAACAATGCTAAGAATACCTTCGGGTCTGGAAACAGGACTATAAATCATAATGCTTCTCTTTCTGGTTTATTTTAGCTGCAACATCCCTGTCTTTCTGGAGTTATTGTCTGTCTTATTCAAGTGAAGACCAGATGTGTGGGTCCTGATGTCTCTTACACTTGAATCATCTCTATTTGCATTTGCAAGTGTCACAGAAACATCTCCYGTTTGAAGGCTTCTCATTTCAAGCTTTCTTGATTTCCACACTCAAGACAGAGGAATGCTGTACCATCTGCAAGCCTTGGGCACTTTGCCAGTAAAACTGCTGTCTGAAATAATTTCCAGCTTCACATTGAATTTTTCATGGAAATACAAGCTCTGCTTAGGTGCCTCCTGATATGTAGTATTAAAAGACTATAATCAAATGCTGGAATTTAAGCCATGCACATGAAGCTGTTGTTCTGAACATGGAGCTTATTTTGCTAGTCATCACACATGAGATGCTTGAGAGTATTGCTGATTTACGACATTGTTTTGGTTTGGCATAGCCTGGTTTAGATAGCAGAGGGGGCACAGAGGTAACTTCTGTGAGAAGCTGCTGGAAGCTTCCACCAAACCCAGCAGAGCCAATGGCTGATGCCTCTGAAGATGGGACAGGCTGCTGGCCAAAGCTGGGCCGGTTGGAGARGTTGGTAATGCCTCTGATAACAGATTTAAGAAGAAAATCAAAACAAAGTGCACACAGTTTTTCCTAGCCAAAGAAAAGGAGGAGGTGAGAACATATGAGGGAAAACAACATGGAGACACCAAGGTCAGTGCAGAAGRAGGGGAAGGAGGTGCCCMAGGCAYTGGAGCTGAGATTCCTCTGCAGGCTGYGRTGAGACCAGGGTGAAGCAGCTGTGCCCCTACAGCACACGGGGGTCCAGGRGGACGCAGAGAYCCACCCACAGCTTGTGGGGGAGGTGCCCATGCTGGAGRGGGTGGAGGCCTGGAGGAGGCTGTGATCCTGTGGGAGATCTGGCGGAGAGAGGGGRCCCTGCTTCCAGGCCGGTGCAGCCTGTCCTTGGAGGACTGCACCCTGTGGAAGAGTGACCCACGCCACAGCAGTTTTGGGAGGGCTGCCTGCCCATGGAAAGGACTCATGTTGCAGCAGTTTTGGGCAGACTGCTGCTCGTGAGAGTGGACCTACACCAGAGAAGTTCACAGGGAACTCTCTCCCTTGGGAAGGGACCCCACAGTCTCASAGTGGAAGGACCCCTCTCCCAGAGCAGCAGAAGATGATGATGATGAGCAGCTTCGGTGATGAGCTGACCAAAATCACAAGCTCTCTCTCCCTGTGCTGTCAGTGGGGAGGAGAGAGGGGTCCCGGATAAAAAGATGTTTTTAAGGGCTTATTTTACTTCTCATTATCCTCCTCTGAATCTGTTAGTAATAAATTCACCTAGTACCTATAAGTTGAGCCTATTCTGCCCTTGAAGTGTTTTCTCCTGGTCCTTATCTCAACTCATTAGGTGTTTGTTAATTTTTTTTTCTTTGCCCAGCTGTGGCAGGGGAGGGTGAGCRGGTGACTCTCATGGGTGCCTGGCTTTGTGCCWGTGCCAAACCACAAAGTGTCATCCATTTCTACTGGGTACCTGGAGTGAGGCTTATCTGTGTGATGGACCATGAGGGCATCGAACTCCCACTTGATTTGGGCTGTCAGTGGACTGAGCCCTTAACTGACTTTTCTGACACTTTTTTGCAATTTCCTCTAACACAATGGTGTTACAGGAATTTAAATACTGACTACTAAATGTTTCTCTCATTATTTTTACTTCAGACCATAAACACCCACTTATCTTGACAAATAATGTTAGATATTTTGCTGAAATAAAGTTTTRATCAAGTAACAAGCATGTGGGGCAAATACTTAAATCTTTACCCCGGACTCTGTCTTCCCTCCTCACTAGGTTGCTGATCAGATTCAGGAGCCAATGTGACTGAAATTCACTACCCTGACTGTAATAATAATCTCTCAAGGACCAAGAACAGAGCAAGATCACAATAATCATAATAAATGAATATGTGGGAATAAGTGCTCTTTGCTTTTATTTCTGTTACAGTGACCTATGAACTTTCTGCTGCTTCTGTCATTGCCATCAACCTAGCAATATGCTTCCAGATCTCTACCAGCAGGATGTTTCACACTGCAGAGCACTTCCAATTTTCAAACACAGTAAATCCACTCATTATTACTAAATAAATCAGCAAATTAAATAAATCAGATGAAGTACTAAGACAGATTCTCCTATGGCTATCTGCTTTGTTGAAGCTGACATAAACTTGTATTGACTTTATTATGAATCCACCTCCAGCCACAAATTTGTATGCAAACTGTCATGGGAACTCTGGYATTAACCACATTTTCCTGCACTTCATACAGTTATGGTCTACAGCTGGTACAATACTTGCAGGAAAATATTATATGGAAGTATCYGCCACCCAGATGCTTCAGGGCCTGAGCTGCAAACCTCTGTCCCTTCCAAGCAGCCCTAAACCAGCCTCTGTTTGCCAAAACTCAGTTGTAAATGTGAGGTATACTAAGGAAACAGCAATGAAACGGGCAACCTGGCCAATAGTTTCATGAATCTATCTCACCCATGCAGCTCATCACAGGTTAGTACTGGGTGCTCCTTGAATCATGTGTCATTTACCCGGTCTTGTGGAAAGTGCCTCTGCCCATGGCAGGGGTGGTGGAATAGATGATCTTTAAGGTCCCTTCCAACCAAAAAAATTCTTTGTCTCTAGGACTGTAGGGAAATGTGTTTTAAGAGTCCCTTTGCCCTGCATGGTGGAGCTTATCTGCTGGGACCATTTTAGCTCTTGCTGTCTCTACATGGCCTGACGGTGCTTTTGCCTTCTCTTGTGCAGGGAAGGTTTTTCTGCCGCTTGATACAGGACCTCAGACAAACAAACAAGGGAATTTGTTACAGATATGCAAGGGGAGTCCTACCCAAAGCCATGTTTGCAACATTGGTTCTGAGGATAATTAACAGATTGCACTAAAGCACCAACTGGACAGATTTCCCTTATAATTTTTCTGACTTCTGGCTCATATTTTTCACTTTATCCAGCAAGATTACTTSTTACTTTATTTAGATTTTTTTAAACAGCATCTGCACAATGCTCTGATGAAACCTAAGTAATTATTTTTTCCTTTAATAATTAACAATAATCAACATAAATAGCAATTAATATATGAGAATGAGAAAAATAAGTGTATATCAACCAGATGAAGAATGCCTGATGAATAATCTTTAATCCTACATCACTGATGAAGACAAGTATATCACTGTTGTGAAGTCTTTTAAGCCTKTCATCTAGTGATAAAACACTGAGAGGTCTGTTTGTTATAAGGAATATCAAACATACATTTCTGATATTATCAGGAACCACTGGTAATAGCTGTTGTCCACAGCAGATATTGAACACAGGCATTTAATCCCCCTCAAGCCTTTCTTAACAGATGCTGTTAGTGGGGGCTCTCATAGCCCTGCAGAAATCATAGTTGTTGTAATTGACCCACTCTCTCAGCTACAGCAAAAGGAAAAAATCCTCATATTTACCTTAACTSTTTCTTAAATTTACACACTAAACACTGTGAAATATTTTTTTTCCAGACAGAGGGTGTTACCAAAAGGAAAGAAACATGAGAATCTCTAATATTCAAGTGTCCACTGCCCATTTTCTTAATCTTCCTGAATGAATGTTTGAGCTTATTATACTGAAGCCTGCCAAGTCTTTGGATTTATTGCTCTAAATCAGTGGAGTCATTGTCATTATTAGACCAGTTGCTAGTCAATACTTAAAAGCATTCATTAGCTGCAAATGACAGAAATGCTCGTACACTATGGATTTTTTTTATTGTTGTCCAGAATGCATGAAGGGAATAATGAGAGAAGATTAAGTGAGAGGTCAGTAAGGATTTTACTGATAAAGCGAACAATGTGGTAGGAATTCCTAAGTTATGCCAGAGTCTTTTCTCATTTTCCTCATTTTTTGTATGCATGCAAATTTGAAGACAACAGGRGTATTAGTAGTTTGTGGGTAACTGGTGCATTTGCCCTGGACAAGAGCCTGCATGTTGTAATTTGAAATTAATTGATTTCAGTGAAATATGCGAGTAGTAACTGCCTTTCTGCTCTTGGATGGCCTGTTTTATTTGTAGTACAAGATTCATGAGCTACTTCTTGGTTCTGACATCCTTCAGGCTTGGGCCTTTTCTCAGCTGTGGATATTTGCYCTGATTCAGTATGTTAAGAGCTAAGGTACTGGGCTAGATCTTCCCCTTGTATAGCCTCTGCCTGGGAACTGGACACCTAAATCCTTTAGGTTCCTTTGGAAACCTCAGCTGCACTTCCTTGCAAAAGGAGACARACTTGTCAAAGGAACTGGAACCTAGTAGCTTCTTTTGTTTTCAATGGGAGCTGCAGAGTATTAAGCCTCTACGAAAATCTTTCTGTTCATTTTGCCTTCTAACTGGGAACCAAGTTTTTCAGAAATGCTGGCCAACAACTACTACATAAAGACAATATCCTAGAATGACAGGTACTTTGACAGTGCACAACAGTGAAACAAAAACTGCTGAATTCATGTTCTATCTGGAGGTAACTGCATTCAAAGTGCTCTTCACCAGTTAAAGAGAGATGTTCCATTTTTCCACTTAMCAGACTGACTGCTCTTCTTTCTGCTTCAGACTTAATTCAAAAAAATGAAAGGTTCAGAAGAACACTAATTCCAATACAACATTAATGTGATGACACAATAACCAAAATATTTATAGTCTGGAACATCATTTCTTTTTAAGCAGTCTGACTCTCCTAGAGAAGAGCCTACTTAAGCTGGATCTTCAAAGGCAAATTTATTGCCACCAAAATAACAATAGATATTAAAAACAAAACAAAATAAACCCCAAAAACAACAACCTAAAGGAATCTAAGCTTATTAGTGAAACATTAAGTTTAAAAGATCTATGCAATTTCCAGAGGTCTTATAATTAACAAGGGAAACGTTTGGAATGCATTGTATTTTCTGATTTTTAAAMCTGTCATAATTCTATTAACAACTTTAAAAGGAAAATCATTAGAGAAAATATTGTCTCCTTGAAGTTTTTCCTCCTTAATTAGCCTGGCTTTAGCTCCTCTTTTGATAAAAGACTTTTGCTTGCTATTTGATGACTGACAAATAAGAACATTGTTCTGAAAATGTCTTCTTTTGCATATAGTCAACCATAAGTACCTGGGCTGTAGAATTTTTTCCCTATAACTTGGACACCAATCCATTAAGYGTCTCCTTATGTGAGCAGTTTTAACTTATGCAGACAATGCTATTGACTTCAAGAGGTATGGGTCAGCAGAGCAATCCTTAAAAATAGCTGGGTTAAAAAATATTAATTTTAAAGTATGGTCAGCTTTGGATAAATTATTCTAACTGCATAAAGTAAAAGAAAATTTATAAGGGAAAATGCCTACAACTCTTATTCAGCAAAAGCTCCTGTTTAAATAATTAAAGCAGATTGTGCCCAATGTATAAATTTCTCTACAAGACCCTTTTTTTCCATGGAGAGTTGAAGTTTTGTTGAATCTCCTATTTCTAACTCTGAAGTCAATTTGTAGGAGGTGGTGTGTAAAAGCACTTTAGTAGGGAAAAGCAGCAATCTCAATGCATCAAAGTTAGGTGGTAGCGGGGTTATCGCTCCGTGAAAATCACATAAACATTCCACATATGAAATATTATTCATCAGGGCAAAACCCTCCAAGGGTTTCAAAGATGACAATGGTGTCATGAAACCCTTTTTTGAAAGAGGAAAAATTTATTCCACTGCTAAGATTGATTCTGTCGCTATGTAGCAGGCAGTGTGACGAGGCAGAGAATGAACATAATTGAGAAGAGAATTAGCAAACCTTAAATATCTGCTGCTGCAATATCATTACCCATAAACTTGCCCTTTTTCCACCCTCTTTTCCCCAAAGACTGACATCCCATAACTGCAGTGAAAAAGAATGTGTTCTTTCGAACAGCTAAATCAACAAGGTCTCACATGAGTAGTGTTGAGTGGTGTGGTTGAATGATTTCATGAAAAACTAATCAAGTATTCATCATTGAGATCAAACACTTCCCAAGTAATTATTATCAAAACCAATTTGATAAGACCTGAAGAAGCRGCATTGCTGATCTAATCAGAAGTAGAACAGAAATAGTTCTCTCAGCTTTTTATAATGTTCAGGTATGAAAGCACAAAAATGTAATTGTATTTTATAATTAAAGATAAGAAAGCTGTCATACTGTAATCAATTATTTCAGATCAATCATAATTTTATTTCTTCTGGTTATTTTATAAGAACACTCATTTACAAATGGACTTTTTCATATATATATGTAATGTAATATGTGGAACAGAAATGCATTAGGAACTATCTAGTTTAAAGCTTTCATTTAAAAAAGAAAGGATAACGTAACTATAATGACTAACAGAACTGCTAAGTCCATATTTGCATTTTTTTTCTGCATAATAGTGATTTCTTTTCATATTAAAATTTAAATACAGAATATTTTTGAAAATTAAAATTATTATTTGCAGTCTCAGTAAGCTTATATTTTTAAGGTGTCTTTACTGGTTAAATTCTCAAGCATAATGTACAAATTTTAGGAATTTWAAAGTATTTTGCATGTGTTTCAAACAGCCAAAGTAGAAATTGCAATAYCCCAGTCAGTTTTCAGGAATGTATCTATCTAGTCATTATTTTCAAGCAAGGGCCAAAACACATTTGAGATGGCACAATACATCATAGTGCCATTACCCTGGTGGATTTTGACAATATAGAATTTCAAATGGATGATATGGGAAAAAAAATCCCCATCCTAATAGGCTGATTTGCTTAATAATACCAGGCTGGAATCCCTGTACCACTTGCATAAATCTTAATTGACCCTAATTTTAATGGCTTTATTAGTTTTAGTTCTAAGACTATTTGATTTCTCAGAAGTATTTTTCCATGCAGATTACTGAGTCATATCTGGGTGACAAAAGTTCCTAGAAAAGTGGCCTTTCTTCAGAGTCTCATTTCTTGGATAGTATCTTAAAACCTCATTTCACAGATTATTTTGTGAATGTTTGAACTAATATGAGCATATGAATGTGATTGCATTTTTGGGTTTTTTTTTATTAATTGATGGATAAAATGTCAGTATTTTAAAATAGCTTCCTAATATGTAAATAAAAGTCTGAATGAAAATGAACCATGCTTCTTAAACTTAAATTCATCAGTTTAATGGGGTTTTTTTGAGGGCTTATTCACACTGGCTRTGGTCAGGTAAATATGTCTGTTTACAGAGAGACTAATAAAAATTAATCAGAATGGAGGAATCTGCTCCAGCCTAAAAGTTAGTGTTACCTGCTGGGGAACTGTGCTATTTCTACACTAATCTTAAAATTATAASAACAGCAACAGTTGTTTTCCCACAGACTTATCAGTGGAAAAATCCTATGTATTCAGTAGTCAGAAATTCCTATTTTGTTTTCACRGAAAGATTTTAGGGATCTCCATAGAAAACAAGGGCCTAAATGTGGTTCAATTTTAGTTTAAGCATTTAATTTTAAGACTGAAAAATGAAAGGAAGGACATTTTGTTTCAACAGCAAAACTATATCTTTATCAAAGTGAAATTCTCTACAGCTCTTAAAAAAAATCTGGGAAATCGGCATCTTCTAGTCAGATTGTTATGCTGATTATCACTGATGACAAACATCAGTGACTCATTCACTTGAAAGATAAATCTTACCAGCTTTGCTCTTAACAGGAAAGTTCTACAACCAGAAAATTCTCCTGATACAAACTGGTGCCTTTTTGTTTCATACAACCAGCGCAACCATTTCTTACAGTCTGATCCAACAAAAAACATATTCTGSTTTTCAGCACCACATAAAAAAAAGAACTGCTACTTTCTACAGTGTTGTACAAAACAAATCCTTAGCTATCAAAGCTATTTGTATACTATGTAGTTATTTCAAGAAGCCAAAGAATTTTTTACTTCATAGACTGCCAGCTGCCTTGACTGTAAATGTATTCTATAAGCCCCATTGCTATAGTTTGAGCCTTAGATGATTTCTAGCTGCAGATTTAAGCATTCCTTCACCTCTACAAGCAAGGATCGCTGTGCATGTTGAGGACCTTTTTTACACCAAACACAGAGGCTAATATTTGTTTTTGAAACCATAAAATACTGGTATAACAAGAAAATGCTTTAAAAAGTGAAACAAAAGCAGTAGACCTGAATTCTGCAGACTTCATTTGCAACGAGTAGCTCTTTATTTGTAGACAGTTGGTCAGGTTACTCGACAGGTTATGAGTACAATAACATGAGGTGACCCAATACTATTTTCTTAAAGTTGCTTACTGCATTCGTGGTTGCACATTGAACATCTGATGTGTGGAAGACTTCTGCCATTAATACATGAAAGAGAGCACAACTTTCCTTTACTAGGAGACATTTTATAATATGTCCTCTCTTTCCTTAATTGTTGCCATACCTTTGATGATACCTGGCTTTCTCTAATGACTATAAATACCATAATAATATTTTAGTCAAGTGAAAAGCCACACTTTACTSTTCACCAAAGTCCTTTTGAACAATATCAGTGACATGGAGTCTTTATTGGCAGAAATTGAAAGGAGAGACCTAAGACRGTGTGTAGCCAGAAAACAGAACTTCACCTTAACGCATTTATGGTCCTCTGTCATTTCTAAGAGCCCACTCAAGAGCTYCCCTGAGATTTACCAACAGCATCTCTCTGCCCTGCCACATGAGAGTGACCATCAGTTTGTGACATTCTAGCAAGACAAAATCCTCTACATGTGACCAAGGGTATCTCCAACCTGAAGTAATTAGAAAGGATTCTGACTCTGAGCAGCATATTGTATGTTATGCTGTGTGCAAGACCTGCAGCCATGGGAAATAGACAAATCCAGTAAGACGTCTAGGGAGTTTGTGCAGATCATGCACATTGACATACTCCTTCACCTCTATTCAAAGGTTTCTGACCACATGAAGGAGATCAGACCATTATTTGCTTTATCTGAACAAATACTTTTTTTTTTAAGTACCCGTGGAAATTCTTGAGAAATTTCCCAGAACCTCCTGAAAGCCATGGAAAGCAATGGTAAAACTCCTATTGTATTCAGCGGTAGTTCTCGGAAAGAAGAAAAGCTTGTGGCCCTTCTGTCTGCTTCACATCAAATTCCTATCAATTTTGTCTAATATCTTCAGCTGCAGCAGGAGAACTAGATGAGGTCTGGCAGAAAAGACTCTGCAGTAAATTCCCTCTGCCAAGCATTGCCTCTGTGAAACTCAACAAATCACATCACTTGGCTGCCTGCTAATTTCCTTTTACTCTACCTCTGCAGAGGACAGAATAACTATTCCTGTCTCCCACTTTTGCTTGCTATGTTTGCCTAGATATCCTTTCTTTAGATGACAAACTATTTTTGCATTGTGTCAATGTGCTCAGGTTGAGTTAGATGCAGTAGTTTCTGGAGAGACTGGAGGTAGGTGCCTTAACTAAACAACCCTCCAGACTACACTGACTCCATCAAATGCCATTGGAGACATGTTAAGGAGCTCTAGATGCCTTCTTAGTCTGACAGCTGTCAGGTAGGATCTTCAAGAGATCCTTCTCTTTCTTCAGTAGCAGCTGGAGTACAACTGACACACCTTATGGTACTTGAAATGGCACAAGCTGCCTGTGCAGGGAGACAGTTGCATCTAATTTTAGATCATTACTGACTAAAGTGGAGTGAAATGTAGCTTGTGTGCTGAGTGGTACATGCAGATCTAAATGTAGGTGCCTGAATCCTGACCCARAACTTGCTGTTGGTCTGTCTTGCTGTCTTCAAGAGTCTGGGATTGATGTGATGTTACAGAAGGGCAGTGGTCTCCAATAGGTCKGGTGTCACAGCTGCTAGCTTCATACAGAAGTGATGGGCATCACTGGACAATCTCAAAAGTCACATGATATAAAGTCTAGGAAATGGAATATGCTTTTTTTTGTGACACACTCCAAACCTGACATGTCAGCTATGGCATGCTGAAAAGTTAATCCCCTCAAATGCTAGAATATTTTCGGCCAAGATTCATTGTAATTTTTTGTTTGCTGTACATTTAGGTTTTTGATACAGTCCTATATATCAATGGAAATATTGTCAAGCCACTCTCTGAGGAAGACTGCAATTGCTATTAGAGTMATATTCTTCTTTTAAATTGGACTTTTACACTTTCCACATTATTTCCTGTAAATTATCTACAGAGTCAAATGCTTTTGGAACATACACTAGCAGAAATTGGGATTAATGTTCATAAATCCATGGGACCAGATGGGATCCATCCCAGGGTGATGAGGGAGCTGGCAGATGAGCTTGAAAAGCCACTCTCCATCATTTACCAACAGTCCTGGCTCACTGGTGAGGTTCCAGATGGCTGGAAGCTGGCCAATGTGACACCCATTCACAAAAATGGTGGGAAGGAGGATCCTACTAATTATAGGGCCATTAGCCTGACCTCTATACCAGGTAAGTTTATGGAACTGTTTATTTTGAGTGTTATCACACAGTACTTATAGGATGGCCAGGGTATCAGACTCAGCTAACATAGGTTTAGGAGGGGTAGGTCATGTTTGACCAACCTGATCTCCTTTTATGATCRGGTGACCCACCTGGTAGATGCAACCCATCTGGTGGGTGTTGTGTACCTGGACTTCAGCAAGACCTTTGACATTGTCTCCCACAGCACACTCCTGGAAAAGCTGGCWGCCCATGRCTTGGACAGGAGCACTCTGTGCTGAGCTCAGAACTGGCTGCATGGCCAGRSCCAGAGTGGTGGTGAATGGTGCTGCATCCAGCTGGAGCCAGTCACCAGTGRTGTCCCTCGGGAGTCTGTGCTGGGGCCAGTTCTGTTTAATATTTTTATTGATGGCATGGATGAGGGGATTGAGTGTTTAATCAGTAAATTTGGGGATGACACTAAGCTGGGATTGTGTGTTGWTCTGTTGGAATGTAGGRGGGCTCTGCACAGAGGCCTGGGATGCTTGGATGGATGGGCAGAGTCCAATAAGAGGAAGTTTARCAAGTCCAAGTGCCGAGTCCTGCACTTTGGCCACAATAACCCCCTGCARCGTWATARGCTGGGGAYGRTGTGGCTGGACAGTGCTCAGGAGGAAAGGGACCCGGGGGTGCTGGTTGACAGTCRGCTGAACATGAGCCAGCAGTGTRCCCAGGTGGCCAAGAAGGCCAATGGCATYCTGGCCASTATCAGGAATGGTGTGGCCAGCAGGAGCAGGGAGGTCATTCTTCCCCYGTACTYGGCACTGGTGAGGCCATGCCTTGAGTGCTGTGTCCAGTTCTGGGCTCCTCAGTTTGGGAAGGACGTTGAGATGCTAGAGCATGTTCAGAGGAGGCAACRAAGCTGGTGAGGGGCTTGGAACACAAGGAGGAATAAATGGAGKTCCTGTGAGGAACGACTGAGGGAGCTGGGGTGTTTAGCCTGGAGAAAAGGAGACTCAGGGGTGACCTTATCACTCTCTACAACTCCCTGAAATGTGGCTGTAGTCAGGTGGGGACTGGTCTCTTTCTCCAGGCAGCAACTGACAGAACRAGAGGTCACAGTCTCAAGCTGTGTCAAGGGAAATATCGGTTGGATATTAGGAAAAAGTTTTYCATGGAAAGAGTGATAAAGTACTGGAATAGTCTGCCCAGGGAGGTGGTGGAGTCACCATSCCTGGATGTGTTTAAAAAAAGATTGGATGTGGCACTTGGTGCTATAATATAAATGAGGTGTTAGAGCATCGGTTGCAGGTCTCTTCCAAATTAATGATTCTGTGATTTTGTGGTTCTGTAATGATTCCCTGGTTTAACATGGTTCTTACTAACAAGTGAAGACAAAAAAAAACTGACAAAAATGTAATTTCCTTACATTTCCTGAATTACATTAAATTAGAAAATCAAATCAATATGTTAGCATGCTGGCTGGTGGTTTGTTGATAGAGCAAAATGTTAACTTTTGGGTGTAGGCTTGAAGAGCATTTTTGAGCAAATATCTGTATGAAGTCACTAAAATATCTGGATACAATAAGAACACACATACAGAGCCCTTGTCCTTACTCAAAAATAAACATAACCCTCCTCAATGCTTCAGCTGAGTCTTAAACATGTTACAAGTACTGCTGAGCATGGACCTTCTACTCACCACTAATCCTAAATGCTGGTTTTGACCTGCAGTTGTTTGAAAAAAATGTAGTTATGGTATAGTATCTGTGTTTTCTTAACACAGATACTATACCATAGTATAACTGTGTTTTCTTAGCTGCCAAAGCACTGTTCTTCTGTGCAGTCAGGCTGCATTACTAAGAACATGTAAAGAKGAGCTTGGTCTATAGGGAAGAACTACAAGAGAAGGCAAGGCAAACAATGCAAAGAAGATTTGAGATTGCAAGAATGAATCTGTGGGATGAGTAAAGAAGGCTCTGCAAGAAAATCATAAAAGAGGTGAAAAAGAAGTTAAAGAATAGAAAAATAACAGCACTCCCTAAAGGAGGCAAACACAGAAAAAATGGTTTTGGAGAAAATGTTAAGTGARATGGTGAAGAGACAGCTGCAAAAGACAAAGAAAATGAAGAGTGGATCAAAAAATTCCTCAGAGAGGGGTGTAGGTAGAGAGGAGGAAGAAAAAAATGTCTTTATATGAAACACTTTTCCTAGTAAATAGAGTTGGTTAATGACTTTTGTACCCAAGAAATCTTTTTTTTTTTTTTGGTAAGCATTGTAGGCATTATCTTTTGTTTCCTCAAAACCTGAGACTTGACTGATAGCTGTATGCAAATGGCATAGGTTTTATATCAAATCATGTTGCCTGGTATTAAAAATATATCTGACTGACTTAAAATACAGTTTCAAAAAAAATTGTTACTYAAGCTTTTGAATAAAACCAAGTTTTAAAATGATCAACTGGTTTAAAATGACAGTTAAAGCCAAAGTAAAAACACCAGTAACAAACAGCATATTAAGTTTAACTGACATACGTTTCTTCAGAGCTCAATTAAATGCAAACAAGTTTCAACTTTTTTTTTAACTTTTCCTTCCAAAAATTATGGTTTTCTGCAGCCTATTACTCCCTAGCTCACAGAAATACTGGTAGTTTCCCAAATGTTTTCTATTACATTACAGAATAAATTGCTGTTTGCCTTCTTTGCAAGGTAGAAAATATATGCAAGGCAGAAGGAACTGCTTTCTAATGGTCTATCAATTTTCTTTAAAATATAGATAGGATAGATGCATAGTGGATGGATAAATAAGTAGACTCAGCACCATCACATGACTCCAGGAACTGAATCTTAAACTTCTGCACCCTTTTCAGACCACAGCTGGGTCACGCTAACAATAGTTTTRCTTTCATTAAGAGAATATCAATGATACTTGCCCATTCAGGTAGCACTAGATATTGCTTAAAAAACCTACTTTTTCTCAAATTTCTTTTCTTAAAAGAAATGTAAAGCTCAAGAACTTTTAAGAATACATGGATGTAGAAAAACATTGTGCATCAAACTATTTTTGCCTCCTTTCCTTAAGATCATAAACATTCGGAAGAATCCATAATTTCTGTGTGTGGAATAAGGGCAGAAGTGGAAAATTTCCAGCAGAAATCTAGTCCTGCATAATACTCAGCATGTGAGGAAGAGTTTTCTCAGTATTAGCCTTTTGTTAGTCACAATTTCAGAGTCTTATCCAGACTTTTGGTCTCTGTTTTGCCTCATGTGTAACACTGCTCTTGCCCCTGTGGGTGAGAAAATATCAGGAGACAGGAGCCTGGCCTACAAATGCTCTGTGTAACTTGCAGCCTCTATAGGACCTTGAGTGTCTGTCAATGAGCCTGCAGGAAAGATACTTAAAATCACCAATAAATGCATTAARTTAGCTAGTTTTATGGACAATTTTAGCATGCTTTAGCCTGGCATTTAAAYATCTAAACTTAGCCATTATGGTCCAGTATGTTCAATATTGTCAAGCTGCCTACCTGACACAGATTTTAATATGCTTTTCTAAGCACCTCRATGACCTGAGTACTGCAAGGAGGTGGTTGTGGTATCAGAGATCTCACACCAAACAATGGGAAGGCAGTGCACACATGAAACCAAACACAGCTCAAATAAGGATGCAACTGCACACAGATGAATGCAGTGGACGTACATCACATCTCCCATGGAGCAGTGCCCCCTTTGCTGAATGATTAAGAGCTCTGTTCTTGTGCATGGTGATAAGCCTGATACTGCTGCTGTTACCTTTCACATGTAATTTAATGCTGGCAYGCGTTTTTCTAATTATTAATTGGAAAAATACGTAGCCCGAAAGAATATGAATAAATCAGATTTATTGCATAGTATAGCACAAAGACTTCAGCGAAAGTGCAGCAGAGTTAACCAGATCTGATGATCTTTTTTATACATCTGTAGGATTCCTAATAGCAAAACGAAGCCCCAGACTCACTCCTCCGTGGAAAGGAAATCAGCTGAGAACCTGTTCCTAGTGTAAGCCTGGTGCACTAATTGTGAATCATTTTGAGAAGCTGCTCATTGACAGCTTCATGCTGGGAAGTCTAAATTACTCTGTCCCACTTTTCTCAGAGGGAGAGAATCATTTGTGTAGGTCTTTCTACAGCTTGAATCTCAGCCTCCACAAAACCAGATGTGCTAAGTAAGGCAGCAGCATTTAGGAGCCTAATGAATGTGCATACACAAGTATGAAGACACACTTGTAAGCTGGCACTGGTAAGGAAGAGTACATTATTCAATGTATCCTCTTTGAAAAAAAATCAATAAAATTCATATACAGTATGCTCATTGTAAAACGACAAGTGCTGCATTTAATACTCACTGACGTGACACTTAACAAACAGTCTTGAACTGAGATCTATTTGCATTTGATTTCTGTCACAGCTTGACAAAAAAGTCTGTTGCTTTCATCTGCTTTTTCTTTTTAATACTTCTAACCAAAGATGCATAGGTGTACCTTGCAGGCAGAATAAAAAGCAAAGTGCCCTCTAAAGGGGTCTCAAACCCTTTTCACTAAATGTTTATAATATATCCCAGTGTTCAATCACTTTCTCAGCCCAGCAGAAATAATAAAGAATATTTTTAAGAGCTACTGAATATTTGGTGAATTTTAATTAAATATACATGTACAAAAGGGCAGGAAATGCAGAACTGTCCTAGCCTTGAATGAGGGAATAGTCTCCTAGTAGAATCTCACAGAACATTGAAGTGGGGGCGAGAAAGGATCGCACAACAAGAACAGAAGGAACCCCAAAAGACTAACAGAGACAAGTTTGTCTCAAGGAGATTTGAGATCTTCTGAACTCACCCTGTGACCAATCCCACACATCTCAGGCATAAAAATAGGAAGTTTTTCCATATAGCAATACCTTTACAGACCTGCAGCAGATCCACAGTACATTGCATGAGGGCAAACACTTTTAATAGATTCTAACATGTCTGCGAAAATATGATTGAAGATTTGACCCTTAGGTTTTGCGATTAATATTTAAGTCATGAATGTTTCCATAATTCTGGTGACTCAGAAAAATGTGAAATGTTTAAAGCACCTGCATTAATTTCTCTCATGCCAAGGTGCAGTCACAATAGATACTTCACGGGAATCCAATTTATGTAGGAACTTTATTTTCACCTACTTATTTCCAGAGATACCATCATTTTGGTTGAAGTGTGTGTCCTGATTCCTTTTCCTCTTTTGCTCAGCAGGAGTCCTGCCATTTCCTTGGGATGTGAACCTTTCAGGGGGTCTCTGATGACTCAGAATATGTACTGATCACACTTAATTCCTCTCCAAGCACAGTTCAAGAACAATTTAATTGAAACCTCAGTGAAAATACCAGAGAGAAGTAACATCGGTGCCCTCCCCGTGATGACATTGTTACTGCAGCAGTTCCTGAGAAAATGAAATCCTGACTTCCAGATACCACTCACTTTGACTGGGTTACCATTCAATAGCTCCTAACACCCAGAAAACCACTCCTGTCAGGCTGGCAGTGCATAGAGTGTGTCTAAAACCTGCCCTCTCTAGGCTGCAGCATCAGGACTGCACAAACCTCCAGGCCCTCTGGTTAGGTGAGTCACTGTTTCCTCCTCCTTTTCCAAATATCTTTTCTTAAGATCTGGAAATGTCATAGAAATTATTGATACAGCCTTGATTCAGATAGTAAATTCCAAAACAGAAATGCATTTCCAGAAAAAATGAAAAGAGGGATAAAGGACATAATCAGAGAAAGGATAGCTGTGATTTCAAATCCTTTGTGGCAGCTCTGGGAACTACCAATCTCTGAATGAGCTTCCTGCACTAGCATGATAGTATGTCAATTTTCAGGAAAAATGAGAGAGAGAGAGAGAGAGGAGAGAGAGGAGAGAAAGAAAAGGATTGGTCTTTTCTGTGTAGAAAAGGGGAGTCTCTGAGGGAATTTAATCACAGTATAACAGTATTTACAGGATGGTTGCAAAGAGGACAGAGTGTCTCTCTTCACAAGGAGCCACATGGAGCAGACAAGGGGCAGTGGGTAGAAATTGCACTGGTAAAAATTTCATCTTGACATAAGAAAGAAATGTTTAAAGTAAGATCAGTCAGTTGCTGGAATAACACTTCAAGGGATGTGGTAGTGTCTGCAAGTTTTCAAGATGGAATGGCACAGGCTGCTAGACAATGCCATCTAGTCTCCCTTTCCCACGGAAATTTGGACCAGATTATTTTTGGAAGTTCCCCAGAAAGTAGGCTTTTCTGTGATTATATGATCGTTTATGTCTTCTGTGTTCATACTCTGGCCATGTTCACTGGGTTTAGTTACCTGGCTCCTGATTTGGATCACTCGTGATAGGAAATGTGATTTTTCCCTCTAAATAACATGGCAGTAGACAGAAGACAGACATTTTGAAGACAGGGAAAATGGTAAAAAGTAAGGAATCTGGAAGGCCAGTTGTCATCTAGAATTCTTGGACTACAAATTTGACCTTAAGTCCTTCTTTGAATGAGCTTTGGTCTATTTGGTATAGAGGCTTACTTTCAAACACCAGCCCCCTAGCCCTCCCATTAAAATCTTAGAGTGTCTGGTTGGTGCTTCTTGGTCCCAATTCATAGTTTTGCCAGTGGAAATGTTTCCAGAATAGAGGCTGCAGAGCCAGTCTGCTAATTTGAAGAGATAGAAAAGAGTATTCATTTTAACAGGAACCTGTTCCATCTCATCACAGAAAATGGGACTCCATATGTACAGTAACTGAATTATTAAGTGAACAGATTATTTGCCTGAGGACATTTTTATTTAGCCTAGGAAAAAAAAATCTGTGCATTGCGTTGCAGTAGATGAGTTCTGGCTAATATAAATACCTGCTACGGATTCCCCACCCCTTTTTTTAGCTTGGATTTTAATGTTTATTGCTCTAAACATAGACACATGCTGTAGAGATTCATGAAAACATTTGGAAGTCTTTTGCTGCCTGGTTTATCCCATCAAAGAATGGGGCACATGTTTGACATGCCTCCTGGGCTCTGGTTCCCCACAAATTCATGAGTTTAAACATGTAGCCATACCAGCTGGGGACTGTGGGACTAGCCACCAACATTAGGCCGGGCACAGGTTTTAATTCCCTGTGGAATTAGGCCCCCAGCTATCAGATGAATGATGCAAATTCTGCAGCCTTCTGAATCCACACATTTTACCTTGTAAACATTAATGTATAAAATCACTTTTTACAACTAGTGTTAACTTCAGATTCTGATTATTGAAAGCAAAAAATGCCTCTGTAATTTATGTAATATTTATTAAAACCATTAAAAGAGAATTTGCTAAGAGCAAGAAGAGCTAACAGATATTGCTACTCAAGGGTTTTTAGTAGAAATGAAGCCTTCTTCATAATAGAGCTATGTAAGACATTTGGAATTTGTAATTTACTGAGTTTCAGTTTTAAATTGTGATGCTTCTTTTATGTACAGATGTAGCAATTTTCTGGTCCCAGTTGGAATGAGTTTTGGTTGTAAGGTTTCAGTGAAAAAACATTTGTCTGTTTCTTAATTAAATATGAGATTGCTCTTATTCTCAGGGTTTCCTCCATAGCAGAAATTTAATTTTCACCCAGCCCGTTTCTTGTCTTTGTTTTCCCCAGTTTATCCCAAGTTTTCAAAGGCTATATTAAGATATTTTTAATAATTTTATTTTATTTATGCTTTATTATATTTTATTATCTTTATTTTTAGTTATCTTTTATTTATATCTTGAAGAAAAAAAAAAGGAGGAAAGAACAAAAGAACAAGAAAGTAAAAATAAGGAACACGACTTAAACCAGTTAGCGTCTACAAAGAGTAATCTATCTGGGGAACCTGAATGCATCTAGGTCATATATATGGCATAAATATTACCTGCAAATTCATACTTTGTGAAAACTTAGTAGCTTTCAGGTGAGAGAACTTGAGTGTCATCTGTTGTCATTTTGCGATTTATCTCTCTGGATAATTGTGCCCAACCAAAGGAAGCTGTAATGTGCATATATGTTTGTATACATATTTGTATGCACCCATCCATACACACACACCCTGGAGTGTGCAGGCATTTATGGATGTGCAGACTGAGACATGTCCCCAATCAGGCTGGTGTGTGGATCCAAACCCACCATGCCACGAGTGCTCTCCAGCTCCCAGCTGGTGTTCATTTGTCAGGGTAATACACTGAGGCATGCACTCTTCTCCTCCTCCTCCTGCTCCTCCATGCCTCTGTTTCTGCTGTAGGGAGCCACTGTGGTCTCCAACTGTCTGGGTCAGGGGTGCTCAGAACCTGTGTGATGCTGCAGCTGGATTTTGGATGTAGACATTGGGATAGTGGGGTTGCATTTGTGCTGTCAAAGACAAGAGGGAGGGCACACAGGCAAGCTCAAGATCAGAACCACTGCCACTGCTTAGCTTTAGTTTATGGCCTGTCTCTTAGTCCTAAGGGTCAAGACGACAACAAATCTGAAACCACTGTGTCCCAAAGTGATCCCAAGATCATTGTCTAGCCTGCTGTTATTCAGCAGTGCAGTCATGCTCACAAGTCTGCAAGCAAGGCAGGACAAGAGGAGCTCAGAGAGCCAGAAGGTACGGCAGCCATGGGACCCAGTGAGCTGCAGATAGGGACGCACTGGGGTTGTCATGGAAGCAGGTGCAACAAGCTTTTGAGGGACTTGGGAAAGGTATATTCTCACAACAAAGGGATTATAGCATTGAGGAAGTAGAAGGGCAGAGAATGTCAGGAACATGCTATTGGGTTCATGGCTTCAGGAGAATAGTAAAGAGAAGGGGAAGAGAGAAAAGTAACAGCCTTGATTTCAGGAACATTTGAAGTAAAAGGAACTTGAAAGTTTGAGGTAACGTTTGACTACTCCCCATCTATAGCAATGAATGTTTATTATTTATCAAAAGGATTAATGCGTATGAAAAGTTCTGCCAACGCCACCTAAGGGTTGTTTCTAATGACAGCGCTGGACATGTCAGTGTGGGGGATATCCAGTCTGAAAAGTGGACAGCATGATGGAAAAAGAAGTTCAGTTGGCATGCCAGCCAAGAAAGGAGTGCCAGAGTCTGGAACAAGAGCAGCCTCCTGCCCTGTATGTCTGTACATATCCAGCTGCCTTGCAAGCCTAAAATGCAAACTCAGAGCTCTGCTTCCTGATGCAGTTCATCTGATCCTCTTCTTTCTCCATTTATCCTTCTTGTCAGAAGCCACCAAAATTACTGTAACTGCCAGCTCAAAATTGAATAGCAGAATTATCATCTTCTCTGCTGATGAAGGCCTATATTATCAAAGCAGCCTGATTTATAAGATTAGAAAGTTCTATGGATACCCTCTGTTTTTGAAAATGGACTTAGAATAAAAAAAAAACATTTTTTCTGATTCCACTCTTACTGAAATTATTTTTTAGATTATTTTGTATCCTGTTTTTTCTCTTCTTTAAATCAATAGCTTTCCAATGTTTGCTTGCAATATGGCTGAACAGGTTGGGGTTTCTGCACTTGAAATAGGAGACTTCAATGGTTTAATTGTATAGTGCTAAATTCACAAATTTTTTTCTTTTGTCTGATGAAATCAAAAGAAGAAAACCTACATAGGAAGATGATCTTTAAAATATATTTAGGGAAAAGTGTGATTTGAATAAATCCTTAAATCCATAAGAGATTGAATGAAGTCATAGCCCATTGGTCTCATCAGTCTTGGAAGATTTTCATAGGCTAATGTTCCATTCTGGTGTTCAAAACCAAAACCAAACTCCTATATATTCTATATTGATCTAATAGATCACTACAACCGATCAATTCTGCTTTGAGTAGAAGACTGGACTAGATGACTCCTCCTATCCAGTTTATAGTTTTCTCTGAGTCTATAAGTTTATCTGAATATTTCAGTCTTTTCCTTTAAATGAAAAAACTAAGTCAAGTAGTAGCAACAAATGTGAAAAATGTGTAAGAAAACTGACAACTGATCATGCAAAAGAGACCTATTATGTTTTGTCTAACTCTCTCTTGGCTTTTGAGGATGGGGAAAGATAACTGACTTTTATGTAATTAAAAAGTCCTTATATGGAGAAAATACATATGAAATTAAAAGCTATAATATTGTGATTAGTATTAAGGTGGCTGCAAAAGTAGACTATTTTGCAGGATAGGTTTTTCCTTTAAAACCTGGTCTGGGATACATTAATATGTAATTTCAAAGAGGCAATTAGTATCAACAGAATGAATTAGTTCCTAAGCCAATAACCATTAAAATATCCTGTAGATATTTTTAGATATTATAGTCTGTACACACACTTCATATTAGGCTAGCTACAGAAGGGTACAGGGATTTTTCTTTTATTTATATACTTTTCTGTACCAATGTACTTTATCTATATTCATATATGTATATTACAGTTCACTGCAACTAAAGAAGGCCTTGGAATTCACCTTAAGGGTCCCTGAGTCTAACTGTATCTGGATAGGCACATATGTTATAAAAGATCAGGATGACAACTAGCTAAAATAAAGCATGAAATAATTCACAGGTTGTAGAACCAAAGTGAAAACTTACTGTTTTGGTTGAATTTTTTTCCAAGCTCATGCAGCCCATGAGCATCCTTACACAAAGACCCCCAGACACAAGTTCATTCTGCTGAAATGTGAGGTGTCAAAGGCATATAGTCACCCTAGAGTTCATTTGTGGTCCATAGCAAAGGAATGATACCTGCAGCTTGCCTCATCACCACTTTAAGAGCCTGTCAATTACAGGCAGTAAAGAATGGTCATGGTTTTAATTTTAGTGCTTCATTTCAGGTTTCAGTAAATGGCCTCTTTAATATTACATAAATCTACACAAAATCTGCAGGCATTTTCTATTCAAAACACAGAAGTTAAGGTTAATTAAGCTACAGAATATATGATATATTATCGTATATTTCTAAACACACTGTTTTGAGAGATCAATAGATGACTTTAACAAGGTTGTTTTAATTTTTAAAAATAGTTCATCTTACACCTTACATAGCTAGCATTATCAAACAGTAGTCATGAAATTTGCCTCAGTATTTAATGTGACTCATTGCATCAACAAATTTTGTATCTCATTGTGCAAATAAGAAATGCAAAATTTCTGGAGTAGGAAATAACACAGGACACTGAACCTGTGTTGTTAACCCAACTGACTCTTGCTTTACACCACCTTCCCTATATGTAAACAGAAACTTTTTTTTTCAGAAATTTATGTACTCATATATGCTATGCTCAGTCTTACTTTTCTCTAAAACTCAAATCTACTTGTTACATCACAGCTGGTTGCTGTGGGAATTATTATGATGCCTTGAATTAATTTATGGTGAAAGACAGATAAATTCTTAAGAAGCAAGTACACTTTCATGCGCCAGTAATATTGTCATGTCCCTAATGATAAAAATGATAGAAGAAAAACCAAAAGCTACATGACACCCAGACAAAGTGCTTTCAACTATTTTCAAAGTTTTCCAGAATATATCAATTCCTTTTTAAGCAAATTGTTTTGTAGAGAACTCCAATGGGAGCACTAGAAAATTCTGCTCTCCAGCCTACAAATAGATTAATCTGAAGGGCTTGAATCTGTGCACATTCTTATTCAACATTATCGGTCTCTATCAGCTTTCTGCAAGAAAAAGCTCAATGAATGTGATTTTTACAGAAAAACCTATCCTGTAATTGCTCCTTACTTTCCAATTCTCTCTTTCCTGAATGATGTTTTATGTATTTTCTTGAAAAAAAAATGAGAAATATTTCTTGATAAACAAAAAAACCCTAAAAACAGGTAAAAATTGTTTGCTGTGAAAGGGGTGTAAGAAGTTGAACACCCAGTTAATCAGATTATCTGGACATTTCCCTGATATATTGATAACTTTGTATTAAAGACTTAATAACTCTGAGATAGTTCAATTTATATGAGAAGCTACAGTGGTACTTTTGTATCTAACATATGTTCTGTTGTCATGCTGTTTTTTCCTGGTTTTTGTACTTTAAGTAATTACAATTTAAGATTTTGCCTTAGTTCATCTACAGTCTCCCTCCTACAGTGACAAAATTATTTCTTTGGAGRCAGCAAAACCAAAAGAGAGTACTCAGAATAAATCAGAATGAGCTGACAGCCAGCCTGTCTTTGTGCTTTACAACCATTGGGAACTTCAGGCTTCCACACACATGTGGAAGTCAGACGCTGACCCATACCAGGTGAGGATGTGCTGTGGTGGAGATTACAGTTCTTGCTGCTCTTCACTCCCCCATCTCCTTTTCTCTGACTCCCAGACAGGATTAAAAAATAGCAACCACAAAGAGGGAAGATTTTGAACGTTTCTTTGAAATCAYGATACCACTCTCCCAACAGAAGGAAGAAACACTCCCCCTGCATTTGTCGCAACTTTGTCTCAGGGGTAATGTCCCTTTTCTAGACATTTCTAGTTGGGAGGTAGGTCATAACATAACCGATTGAGCACCTACAGAGCTCTGTGCATAGAGGGTACTTCTTGTCTAAGTAGTGGTTATGAAGGCAGAAAAGGGATTGCAATCACAGTTTTGCACTGAGATATTTTGTATCTGTCTATGTTTGTATCCAGCTCTAGATGCTTTATAAACTCTTGATATTAGGAGGAAATTTGGCATTAGTTGAAGTTACTGACATAAATTTTTTAACTAGCTCAAACAGAGGTATAGTACCATCCTTCAAATGTTGTGGATGGGGCAGAAAAAGAGGCTTTGCATATTATAATCCTGTAGGTCAACTGGCACAGTGGGTTTTATTCTGACTGTAAACTCTAAGCAGGACTGGAATGCTAATAACAATAATGGTGAAAAAGTTAAGTGAGAATCATGAAATAATATGACGATTGTATCAAGCTTTCGCATTCACAGTGGTTTGTATTGTGTCTATAAATTCAGGGTAAAATAAACCCACCTGGTACATACCACCTAGTCTTTCTCTGAGAACAGGGGATTATTTCTGAAATTATTGTTCTGTAAAAATGCTATATAACCTCAGRAGAAAGTTTCATTGATAGAGCTTAGTAGTATCAGTATTATCAACTGAAGCTTCGTCAGTTGCAGAAGTTACACAATTAATCTCTTTCAAATTATGTAAACTATGTGATGAATAACTTGTTCTAAAAAATGCTCTGAGCTGATTTGGGTCTGCGGGGTAGATGTCTTCCTCATTTTTTACTAGTCAATTCTTTGATAACAGCTGAGGCAATCAGGAACTCTTTTACCTGCCTGGTTCATGTTGTAATTTGTTACCCCTCCTTCACATTTAATAAATCCATATATTGATTCCTAAAATACTGGAGATGATTGAGCTTATATATTTTTGCCACAATAAAACAGTCACATCTGAGTTTGCCAATGGAGACAGAAATAAATATGTTAAGCGTAGAGAAGTTTAACTTTTAAGGCAGCCTTACATCTATTTCATATTCTAACAATTGTAATAACTGGGTTAGTTGATAAATACTGTTTTGCTTCTTGTATTTCCACTTATATCTCCTGTAAAATATGACCTAGCAGGCACAGCCTTTTAATATTTTCTAGGTGGGGTATCTTAAAAAACACAGAAAGAAGACTGCTCAGTCTATGGGTTCTGCCAGGCATAAAATGGGGAACCAGCACAAGGATTTTGACTGACAATACTCTGAGAAATGGTGGGAGAAAGAGGGTTAGACAGACCAGCAGACCTTCACAGGGCTTCATAGTGAAAACCTTGTTCTTTAGAAGACTTTGAAACTTGAAACCGCAGTGGTGGTTCCGAGGGCCTCAGTCTTGTGTTGAAATCTATTACCTGTTTGGTCCTGGATTATTAGCATAAACAGCAACTTTAGGATGGTGGTTTTTAGAATGCCATGTTACATATAGATACTGGTGCATAACCCTCAGTCACATAACCTCAAAACTGTACATTCTTTTTAGCCTAAATAGGTATGTCTAAGAATTTTCATATGTGTGTGGGGTTTTTTGAATCTAAAAAATGGACCAAGATCTAGATGAGTCTCCTGTTCTTGAGTTTTGACATTTCCTCTTCTGTGCCTAGTAGACAGTTTTCAGTAGGAATGCTTTTGATATTTACACTACTTTTTGGAACTTTTTCACCTTTGCTTTTGAGAAAACCCATGAAGTTTTGGTGAATCTCTGAAAGTATACTTTATAAAGAAGTAAAGTATAAAAAAAAGATGGCTGAATTCTAGGCTCAACTAATATCTTTTAAATGCTTGGATCATGAACTAGGAACTGCATATATTTCATACATGTGATATAACAGAATGTATTATTTTTACATCACAATCTTCCAACTAATACAGCTGCATCAATATATCTCTGTAATAAAACAACAACAAACACAAATGTAGTGTTTAATAACTTTAAATTAATATATTAATTAATTATTCAGGTCTCTGTAAAATTTGAATGATATTTGCAGAGTGGAGGAGGAGGAGGATGTTATTGTTGTTGTTTCAGATGCAAGATAAAAACAATCACCTCCTTGGGCAGAGCACCGTGACCCAATGGCTGGAAACTCATTACAGGAAAACACAAACATAAGTAATCTAAAACTATTTTCAGAGTAAAAACCAGTAATAACTCTTGCTGTGAAAACAGCACATTTCTCCCTTAACAATGTTAAGTGGTCTTTAACGATTCCCTCTGAGCAAGAAGCCACTGATGCATTTTGGTTTCCTCATATTTCCTTAACTTATTGGATAAATACATGTCTATTTGCTGTATGGGGTTGTTCTTTAATTTTTACAGTAACTGTGATCTTCAAATTTTGATTCTGGTTTGAACTCTCTTGGTCAAATTACAATGCCATGTGTTTCATAAATTGCATTTGTAGCTGTTAGCCTCAGCAGTTTTCCTCTCAGCAGTCATGGAGGTGTGTATTTTTAAAAATATCGTAAACACCATCCACACAAACTCTAGATTATATTTCCAGTAAAAGCATTTTCAAAGCACTCTGGCCCAGCTACTGGATTTTACTGGAGTGAAATGTGCTTTTACTCTTCTTCCTAATGCTTTCCCCTCCTGGCATATAAGATACCAAGATATTCATAGTTACCCTCCATTTCTTCATTTGAAATTTTATTTTACTGTGTTAAGAAAACAAACTTAATCATCTATTTATATCTGTGTATTTCTTTAGTCCTCAAAGTTTATGTTATTTGACTCTGCAAAAGCAATGATTTTTAGGTTTGAAAAACAGCTCACTTACGCAATACATAAGGCATCTTGATGCAGCTTCTTTCACCACGTTTTTGAAGATAGCAACCCCTTAAATCATGCAATATTACACTTTCTATAACACCTAAAAAACAAGTTATAGGGGAAAGAAAGTAGCAACCATGGGTCTGCCTTGCAGACCTGTTTTCTCTAATCAACACATAACCACAAAGCTCTGTGAAGGTTCATCTGGCATTTTCAAAGGCATAATCATTTCTTTTTCTGCCCAGCTACAGCCAATATTCTATCATGGCCATTACTTTACCAGAACACTCCCTGATTTCACAGCAGTATGCCCCAGCATTTAATCAGACCTTTGTCACACTTTGTGCACACCATGGTACCATGCAAAACCAGCTGTTCTAATAAATTCCTTTCCCTTTTTAGTGAATTTATTAAAATATTTATAAATCATCTGCTATAAAGGTGTCCACTGAGCCTTTGGCTTCAATCCTCACAAAAAACCTGTGAGTATCTGGCCATGGCAGTTGTCCCCATCTTCTGACTTCCCAGCAGTTTATCAATCTCATTTGTCTTCCTGCCTAGTTTTATCCTGGTCACTCCCTTCCTCATTCAGACTAAATCATCTGAGGAAATCAGAGAATATACATACCTGCAAACTCTCCTTCAGAGCCAATTTAGGCTTCTATCAAATGCCTTTAACTCCAGATAATCCTGCTTCAATCATATTTTATCACAAGGTGTCAGGAAAAGAATTTCATGCTCAAGGGTATCGTCTCTGAAGGTCCAAGATATTGCCCAGCTGCCATATCAACACTGAAGTTTCATCTATGCTGCTACTTTCAAGCACATTCATAACACTTAAAAATAATAATATTTGGTCTTTAAATATTGCTTCATAGTAATTGTATGTTCATGTCAAAGTTGATCAAAACTTCTCCATACCCCAAAAGCAAGGGTTTTGAAACCAGCTAGTGTGAAGTGCATTGGTTAATTTATGCACTGATATTCACATGAAGTATAACAAGACAATGTATTCTCTCTTCCTCAGCCATAATTTTTATATGTTAATTTTTGTACACTGATTTTTCCAAGAGCTAAATTCCCTTAAAAACTCAGGCAGCTAAAATATAATATTTTCAACTAATACTACCAGTCTGTGTAAAAGATAATCTTCTCAGAGTTTCTGCTCCTTTGCCTTAATTATAAAACAGGAAAGCTGGAAGGCTCCCACAGAGAACAAACTGAAAATCAGCACTAGACCTGGCACGACTGTGTTGCTGTGATCCCAGGGGAGAAGCAGGTAGACATCTGGGAGAGGAATGCCTACTTTAATCTTCCTAATGCATCCTTTTTTCTATGAACTTGCTATTTTATACCCCATACACTATTTAAACTTGGGTTACCTAATAGCTTCTTAAATGCTATAGGTTGGCTGTTAAAAAGAGGATAAAGATTTCACCAGTGTCAGTTAACTGGCATCTATTGCATTAATCTCCACTGTCACTGTCCCAGCAGCATCAAAAGTGAGTGCATCCAGTGAACTGACTCACTTGGCCTTTAAGATTCTGAAGAGATTTTGTATTTCCAGGTGTACTGAGCTCAGCAGAAGTGGCAGATATAGTGATGTTCCTGAAAATAGTCCCTTTTTCAGGGCTGAGGGGTCTGCAGACCACAGCCATTTTAGGCCTTATATTGCACAGAATTGGGGTGTTCCAGCTTTTGGTATCTGTGATAAGGGAAGAACAAGAGGTCATACACTTTTTACATGGTCTTTTTTGGTTGGTCTCAATGGGATTGTCCCTCTGTTTTCAACAACTGGTTTAGCTTGTGTGCCTTCTTTTTGGTTTTACTCTCATGTTTATCATGATCTTTGTTCACAAACAGTTGGAAATATCTTGATATGTGGACAAATGAATAAAGACGAACCTTTCTTCTGAATGCAGGTGTAACAAGATATATATACTTCTTTATACAATATAGTAACTTGGCAAATAATCTTTCAGTTATTACAACTGGTACTTTAAAATTGAAACTGAATACCACGCTGTGTTTTTCTGCCAATACTGTCTACATAATATATGCCTTATTTTTTAGCTGTTTTCCTTCAGCATAAGACAGAAACATTTGCACTGTAAGCCATTGGAATCTGTATTTTTTTAATATTGTTTGTACAGGATCTCTTCAGTGCTCCTTGATGGACTTGCATTCCATTCTTTGCTGGTCAATAACAGCAGGTTCAACTGGACCTGTGTTATCTCAAATTTGGTGGTCAGGAAAGACTGTCAGAAAGACTCTCTGAAAGAAGACAGTTTGCCCCCTGGCAGAGGGACTTCCTGCTTTCTCCTTTGGTTCATCAGTCACAGAGCTTAAGCACCAAAATCTCTCAGGTGCCCTTGAGCTTCATGTGCTGAGTTGGTGAAGTGCTTCTCAGATGAGAATGTTTCAGTCATTTAGAAGTCACTTCTTCCATGAGTAGTAGTTTTTTTATCTCAGTAAATCCCATTTACTGATGACACCACAAGTCACAGTCAAAAGTCCCGGCAGAGAAGCAAAATAAAAAATCTTAACAGAGATTTAGTCTTACTGGCCTATGTGTTCACAGTACTGTGTACAGTACCAAATTAACATACAATCTTCTCTCACTGGAGGCACTGTTTGTGCACTTCTCAGCTTGTTCAGCCATTTGATTTGTCTTAGGTTATAGAAAGGAAGAGCCCTTCCTCCCTGCAGCAGCCAAATGCCTTCCATGCACTCTCACTTCAGCACTTTTGCAACCATTTCTCATAAGGAAATACTAAAGAATCTTGGTCTTTCACAAGCAGAAGACAGCCTAGAAAGAGATCACCCAGCTTTTCTACAGAGCAGTGCATGTGTCCCCTCCCATACAGATGATCTTTATTCTGCCTGAAATGCAAGCACCTAAGTTAGATGCTCAATCAGCCAAAACTTCTTTTATAGACAAGGCTGAGGAAGAGTGTTTCCAGGTAATGGTTTGGGGATTTTTTTTGATAGCTTGAATGACATCTACTGGGCAACTGTAGTTCTACTTGGCTATCTCATACTGCCTGAAATTAGTCTGGTTGCAGGTCTAATAATCTCCTTTGAGATGGACTGAATCTTCCTTGTGTGCATCAATTTCCAAATAAAACTTTCACAAAGTTACAAACAGTTCAAGTAATACTTGCAAAAGTGATAAGACCAGTGTGGGATTTTTCCTATTCACATGAGAAAAGTAAAGTTTTATATAAAACAGCTCACAGGTTTTAAAAGGAATGTAGCATGGTGGTTACTTCCTACCACATATCAAAAATTGCCTCTGATGTAAAAACTTAAGTGCCCTCCACTAGCATGGAATTCTTGCATGCTATGATTGTAGCTCTGTAGAATAAAACCCTGTAAATCATGAATTCTTTGGCTAATGTATCCAGACTTACACTGGTAGCCCTTTCTCTTTGTTTCAGGATTTCAAATGTATTTAAACCATGGAATCATAGAATCAGAATATGCTGAGTTGGAAGGTATACATGAGGATCATCGAGTCCAGCTCCTGTACATTAACAGCTTTAACTTGTCCATGTAATTAACATTCCTTGATATCACATTTATCAGTGCTTTTGGTATACTCTGTCCCTGAACATTCATTTTTGTGCAAAAGTTTTGAGGGCCTCCTGTACCTCAGTATGGGACCACAATGCTCAGACTGGGGCCTTCATAGTCTAAGTGGACTGATGAAACAGAGCTGCATTAAAGATGCCTGGTACTCGTTATAGATCTCCTTTTTGACTTTCTTTCCTTTACTATTACTGTAAAAGACCAAATCCATCGTTGATATAGCTGCTCTGACGGCAGTGAAGTTACTTCACGGATGAATGTGACCCATTTTATGCTTTTCAAGAACCTAACAAACAATAAATGTCACATCCCCATCACAGCTCTGATGCTGTTCAGGGGACAGATGTACAATACCTCTTTGTCTTCTTCCTGCTCGTAACGAGCAGTGTAGGTCATCTGCATCATTAACATTTGCAGCTGATGCATTTGTGTAGCCTGTATGCACTTCTTGGAGCTGCATAGACCTTCTTATTGTTTTCAGAACCTTGATTTTTCRTACTATTATCATCATCCAAATGTATTTAAGGATGAAACTATTAGAAACACAATTGGTGAATTAATGTCATGAGGGCTGCTGCTGGCAGCTCATCAATTTTTGATATGCCACTCAGACAAATGAAACATAAGCCACCCAGAACAAGGGGACCTTTTGACACTTCAAAGGAAACCCCTATGGGTGGTTTCCTCTTGAAGCTGCACTAAACTGGCTCAATCTCCTCAGCTGGAAGCTGCCAATGTCTCATTAACCCCTAAACAGGCCCTGCATGAGCTTTTCTTTTCAGCTATAATTATGCCATGCACTCCTGTTATGCTGTACTGAATTGCAACACTGTCACCAGCACATTATAAACATCCACCCTAATTGAAAAGCAGATTAGACTCGTGTTAATTAGAGAAAAAGCCCGCCCACTTGCATGCATTATGATTGCCTCTTAAATACTGAGGATGTTGAAATCCCTCAGAAAGACAAGGCAGACTTAATTGCAATAACCTGCAAATTAAGTTTAATTTACTTTAAATTTACCGGTTTAGCAGGCTCATTTGATGGTGTTAATGTTCTAGCAAATTAATTATCTGAATTAGTCATGCCTGGTGGAGTTTTGCAGCAGAATACATTGTACAGTGGCCTATTAATAACAGACAAACAGGACAGGATTAATGAGAAGCTTACGCTAAAGTTGTTTTTTTTTTAAAAAAATGAGGATCTTTCATGATTTCAAATATAATCACCCAAGTGCAAATACAGACACAGAATATAAACAAAGTGAAATTTATTACAGTCTATGGCATGCCATCTAGGAGAAACAGTAAAACATTACCAGTGAAATATTTGATAGAAGCAAGCTTCTTCTATGCACTCAAGTAGATCACTTCTCACAGCAAACCATTTCCCATTATCTGGTATGTCTCTATGAGACTTCAAATACATAAGTGCTTTTGAGAGTACTTGTACTATAGAGAGAGAGCTGATAAATAAATTAGAAATAACATCTCATACGTTAATTCCATAGTCCACTTTGTGGCTTATGAGGCAGTAGAATTGCTTTTTTGTATTCCATTGCTAACCACTGTCTGCTCCAGTTTAAAAAAAAAAGAAGAAAAAAAATGAAAAGAAAAATACATTCCCCAGAGATATAGCTGCAAGTAAACTGCTAAAAGAAGCATCCTTACTTGCCTCTGCTCCTTATAAAAATAAAAGTTGAAAAAAACATCTTCTAATAGCCTTTGGAACAGCTCTCAAAATAAAGATATAATTAGCTTTGTAAACATTGTCAAAGTACAATCATTCACCCTGCAGAAAGTGTTGTCTGACACTGTGTGAGAAACAAAGATAGCAGTGACAAATACCCTTTTTAGCTGGTCTTGATCATGAAAGTTTAGTCTGCTTATGTGCTAAGTGTTGCCTCTTCCATTAGGGTCCACAGCCATCCCAAATATAATGAGGTGTATTAAATTCAAGTCTGTCTCCCTCTGGATGACAGGAAAAGCCTATGGGAGCACAAAAGATAATCCTCGATGAGTGTGAACTGAATGTGATTGAATATAAAGCCCTGTATTATTGATTGGAATGTGCATGTTAAAGCCATTGGTCACTGAGAGTAGCTGTGTCTGGTGCTGGTTCCAAAGGACTCTCAGGCTGGTGTGCAGTGCCCAGTGAAAATGCCCAAATTTACATGATTCTTGCATATAGTGTAATGCCTGGAAAATAAAAGTGTCACCCCTTGAAAAGAAAGACTGAACAATGTATTCCTTAAAAACAGATTATCTCATTAAAGAATGAAAGGTCTGGTAAGAGAAAAAAATATGCATAGTTGCTTTATGGGATATATGTTAATTTTTGGGGAAAAAATAAAATAAAAAAAATGGTTTCAATATATTTCTAGTATTGTACTAATATATCATGTGGACCCTTTCTGCTTTTCTTATTATTTCTTCCTCTCTTTCAGATAAAATTACAGTTTGAAGCACTAAATGGAACTGGCACAAAAGCAGCCATTATTAAAACAGGGCTGAAAAACGAAAATAAAGGAAAGAATTCTGCTTAAAAAGCATGTACAGGAAGGGTTGAGATGACTTTAGAAAGAACCCGTAGGGAATGAGAACTACAGAATGAAGGAAATGGATTCCTGTGACATATAAACAAAAGGCAAATGACTAATATATTTACATATAACATGTGGTGTATTCATTGCCCACCATGGTGACAGAATTGTTTATTTCATTTATAATTTATACAGCAAAACCTTATTATATGTGTAACTAATTTGCCTGATGATAATATGCAGTAGGAGATTAGGTTTCCATTATATTCTGTCATTAAGAACAAAAGATTTTCATTTGTTGGTTAATTTTTTTCTTAGTTCCCATCCCACAGAACRCACCCTATACAAAAGCATATTTCTCTTAAATCACTATGATGCTGAGCTAAGTAGAAAGCAGTGAGGAACTTCTGGAAAAAAGATTCCTATAAAATCCCTCACAGACAAATCCACCTTTGCTTCTGGAATTTCCTGTGACATCAGCAATGACAATCTACAAAGAACCCCTCACAGGTGACGTGCATGTAGCAAAAAAAAAAAAAAAGAGTAGAATAAATATAGGCTCCAGAAGAGGTTTCCTCTGAGAGAAGGGAAAAAAAATAATCAAACATTTTAGCAGAAGCAGCATTAGGATATGTGACTAGACAGTCCATCTCAGACTACAGGGAGCGGGTGGGTGGGTAGGCAGTGATAAGGGAATTATCTTGATGTATTTTCCACTGTGGCACATGAGACAGTGCAATTCTCTGAAAGGAATTGCTAGCACCAAGCCAGTAATTCCCCTCTGTGGTATTACAAAGTGTGTGTATTACAAAGAGGGAAGGGAGTGTGTGGGAGAGGAAGCTGCGAAGTGCTGTACATGTTTCCAACACTGTGAAGTGCGTGTGGCCTTGAATTAATGCAAACATGGTTATCAAAGCATGAATGCTGTGTCAGAAGCATGCATATATGCACATATGTTGAATTTATATCTTTGTTACCTTTCAGAGACAAGTGAAAAACCCAACTCTAATAGATTTGTTTGGCTGTGCACTTGCTTAACCCTTTGCAAGTCTAGTTTGCAGCCTATTGCAGAAAAGGAGAAAAATGCTCTCAAACAAAAGGGGATATTTTCCTGTGTAACTCAGAGCTAAAGCACCTTCTAAAACAGCAAGTCATACCATTTCAGTCTAAAAATCTGTGCAAAGATGTCATAGTTACCAAAGAGTGTGCTAATACAAGAACTTTTTCTGGATGAAGTGACACTCAGAGTTGTGGGTATACATAAAAAATCTGAAACTTTTGCGACCTAAATTAAGGTACAGCAAAAATATCTCCTTGTGGACACCCTGATACTCATCATAGTTTGCTAACCGTGAATACAGACAAGTCTGAAAGTCCAGGGGGCAGTTGGAAAAGTGCATCTCAGCAAGCAGAGAGTGAGCTGGTAATGGACACTGSCTGTTTTCGGGAAGAGAGAGTAGCAAGAGCATGCAACGATATAATCTGGGGACCAGCCAGCTGAGCAGCGGTTTAGCAGAGGAAGACAGCAAAGATTTGTGTTCTGGTGGACACAAAGTTGACCATGAACCATCAAAATCTGCTTGCAGGAAAGATGGTGAGAGGAAGATGGAGCCAGACTCTTTTCAGTGATGCTTAGTGACAAGAGGCAATGGCCTCAAAATGAAACACAGGAATTTCCATTTAATCTTAAGGGACAATATCAGATTGCCCACTGAGTTGTGGAGACATCATCTTTTGAAATGTCAAAAACAAAAATATGCTCCTGGGCAACTTACTCTTGTTCTCCTTGAGCAGGGGTGAGTTGGACTAGGTGGTAAAGAAAGAAGCCATTAGAGAAGGTTATCAGAAATATCTGAGATGTTTAGGGGTATCAGGTTCATTGGACTTTGTCCTATGAAAGTTTTGTTTCTCTTTTCATTGGCACTACAGTTTAACACCTGCACTGGAAGTCTTATGAAATAGGATATTTCCAGGGAAAATCTGACTGCAGTGTTTTCTCCAAAATATCAAGTGAAATGAAACTTCAGCACAAGCCAAAGTAAAGTGTTGAGTGTGTTTCCTCAAAAAATGGTAATCTATTTTTAGTATATCAGCTGCCATTGAAACTAAGCAAATAAAAATGGAAGAAGTGAATGAAACTGGTTTTGTCCTAGATTTTCTTCAAATCTTAATTCCCAATAAGGCACCACTCCTACCGCTTTCTAAAGGACCGGTGCTATTAGCTTGATCACAGAAAAATGCTAAAGTGACAATGTGACTGCTGGTTCCAGTGGTTTGAGCCTGGAGTATAAGCCTGAACATAGACAGGGTGAGTTCAAACACCCTTGCAAAACCTGTACACGTGTACCCTGTGTGGGACATGAGCATTGACCCTTGTGAGAGAGCAGCAGTGAATATTCAGCAGGAGTATCAAGGGATGGGGGAGCCTTAGCTGAGTTTTAGAGATGATTTGCTTATGTGCATGTATTAAAAATGCTTGGGCATTCAGATTGTAGTCTTCAACTGCAGTTGAGTAAGTCTCTATTCATGTTAAAGCTGTTTCAATAATGTGCAGCATGTGCACTTTATGAACAATTCATTAACAATTCTAATACCCAATGAGGGTAAATATTGGCTGGAACATGGTAGGGTTATGTAGGACTGTTATCTCTGCAGATTTATTTACTTTACTTTACTTTTACTTTAGGGCTGGAAAAGACCTAAAGATTCACAAAAAGTATAGACAGGCTTCTTTTGCCAGATAAATTGAATCTATGAAGTATTAATAGAAGAAGGACTTGAGGACATCACATCAGATCTCGTTCAGTGTTCTAAGATTGCAGCCTAGGTTTCCTGCTTGGATAATAGGAAAAAAGCAAGTGCCTCCAGGAGATGCTTCAGAGCACATAATTATGACTGTATCAGTCAAACACACCTGAAGCTAAATACCTTAAGGCAACATTAACATATAATCTATTTTAGGTGGGATTGTGAAAACTTTTCTAGGAAGTGACATAAGACTATTTGCGTGGTCAGTGAAATTAGACTATTTTATGCACTGTTACCCTTTGTACTCTGTCAGAAGATGAGGAAACCACATGTTTTGAAAAAAAATCTTTTTTTTAACATTTTAAAATAAAGTGTATGGACAATGTTTTTGGTGGCATGCTAGCAGATGACTGATTCTTCCCTTTCTGCCTTCAACTGCATAAAAATCTTTAGCAATATCAATGTTTCTGTGACTGTGAAGGTCTTCTCCACATTTTTATTCCATTGCCCTAAACACCAGGGATWTATACACCAAAGTCCTACAAAGACTAATCTAGTCCTGAGTTACTGCATTTTAATTTGTGTGATTCAGGCTAACAACCACTTCAGCTAAAAGGAGAACTGAGTCAAAACATGACAAATAAAAGGAAACAAACAAACTAATCAACAAAACCAATCAAAATCAAAGCCAAACCAGAAAAGGATGTGAGGAACCATAACAGACTTCTTGAATGAAATCCACACGTGGACAGATTCTTCCCATGTAAATTGATGAGCCTTACTGATAAGTTTGATCTAAGTGGCTTTAGGCATCCAGTGTAGTTGCCAGAAATGAGGCCAAGGTGGAAAATCCACATTCCACTTCAGGGGGTGGTTTAATATAAGTTGATTTGATCTTTGGGAATGTTTGTGACTATTCATGGATTTTCTGTATACCTTGGTCAACCGAGCTAGGCTTTCAGAGTTATCTGGACGCAATATAAAGTTTGATTGTGCTTTTGCAAAGCAGGGCTATACAACAGTAGTTAATTATCTTGTCCAATGACATTGTTAGTTATAATTTTTAGAAGTCAGCTGCAAGTTTTTTCAGGTTACAGATAATCTAAACACAAGTCTTAGGCTGCCTCACACATAGAAACCTCATGAGACCTCATGCATTTTTTTATTTTTTTAAACATCTATCTTTGAAGAGAAACGCTATAAATAAAGATGGCTCTAGAAAGGTAGCCTTTTGATTAATCCAACTTAGAACCTAGTTTTCTCCTGGTCCTTCTCCAGATGACAGTGTTCCCCATACTGAATACCTTCAGTATCCCAATTTAACTTTGTGACAGGGACAGCAGAGTTCAGCTGTCCCTGTTCAACTGTCTCCACCTGTAGGTCCTTGAAGTGCAACTCAACCGACACATGAAAAACTTGCATACTCTCATCTTGGCAGTAGCCAAAAAAAGTGTTTTATACTGGTCCCACTATTGCAATGGTTCAGAAATTAATTCTGCATCTGAGGTATGCAAATTGTGGTCATTATGAAGATGCTGAGCTGTAAGTGGCAGTCTCTGAAGAATGAGACATAGGAACATGAGCAACATCAGCTTTCTAGAGTTAGTTCTGTGTAGTTACATCCAAAACAACAGAAAGCCACTAAATGCCTGTTTTAGCTGCCTGCCTGCCTCCTTTCCTCCTGCCCCTGTAGCTGCCAGAGCTGTATATGTATGAACTGCAATGTTGATGGTGTCATGTTGTCATGCCCATGAGATTGCACAAGAAGAGTTGGGTATTTTTTGTTCACTGAGTACCTGAACTCCTTGGCTGTGGTAGATTAGCATAACTCAGGTGGCCTCAACAGAGCTCTTCTGCTTTGTATCAGTATATAATGTCTGTATTCATTTAGTCTCTCCTGGAAAAATTTGAAACTAACTTGAACTTGAATATAGAAGTGATCCCTTTTCTGTCCATTGTTGCTGATTAGAATCGATGCAACCTGTAAGAAAATTTTAGGGGGTTTAGTTGTAGGGTATGTCCTTATTGTATTAAGTCTGTGGCTATGTAAAATTTGGATCTCCCAGCTAAAAGAAAAGAACCTAAAATACAAAATATTTGGTACTCAGAAGCAGCATCAGATTTATACTTGGTGTAGGTGGCAAGGGCAACCCATAACGGGGCACAGCTGAACTCCTCAGCCACAGTGGGGGCACCTAAGGGAAAATGTATTTTTTAAAAGCAAAAAAATGCCACATGGGCAGAGAAAGAGGGAAATAAGTGAGAAAAAGCAGTGCAAACACTATTGGGATTTTTCTGTCAGAGGAGTAGGAGGAGGATGAGGTGCTTTAGGTGTCAAAGCAAATATTTCCCTGCAGCTTGTGTAGGAGACAGCACCAGAACATCTACTACCCTCCCAGGGCAGTGGAGAACCCCATGCTGGAGCAGGTGAATATTTCTTCAAGGAACTGGGACCTGTGGAAGAGCTCATGTAATGAACCAGGTTTATCCTGAAGTAATGCTCCCTGTGGAGCCCATGCTGGAGCAGATCTTGAAGAAGTGTAGTCCATAGAGGGGATCCATGCTGGAGCAGGGTAAAAGCATATGGAGGAAGGAAGAGCAGAGAGGAGCTGTTGTGGATTGATTTCAACCCTCACTCCCCATCAGGGAGGGGGTACAGGAGCTGGGAACAAGGCGCTGAAACTGAGCATGAGAAAAAAGGGAGTGGAAGAGAGGTGGTATATAATTTTTGGCTTTGCTCCTCACTACCCAGATCTATTTTAAATGTCTAGAAATTTATTTTCCCAAAATCAAATGTGTTTTGTCTATGATTGTAATTGGTAACTGGTCTGCCTGTATTTATCTCATCCCACAAGCTTTTTCATCCTGCTTCCTCCCTGCATCCTGTTTGGGAGATGTAGTGAGTGAGCAGCTGGGTGGGAATTTGAACCTTATCCAAGGTTAACACACTGTGCTACTCTGCTGTAAGACATATTTGACAACTTGCTTTTCTGTTATGTGATCTCTAAGCCTCCCTAATTCAAAATTTTACACTGAAATAACACTGAACTATTTCTATTCATTTATTTATCTGCTTACTTTTGATGGACAGTGAATTTGTTGAAAAATTCCCTTTGGGAAGGATTTGAAGTATTAAAAAATCTAGGTCAAGTTTATGGTTTCAGAAGAGAAATAAGGATTACATTTTGATAATGTTTAAAAATACTATTTTGGTACTTTGAAAGTAAATATTTGATCTTTTTGGTTCAAAATTTTTCATCTTTCTTAAAAATTGGCCTTCAATTTAGAAAAAACAAGCAAATATTTATATCCTCTTCAGTACCATGGTATATCTTAGAAGACCTCTGTTTGTTTATGCTGAAAAATAATTTTGAAGTTTAATCTAGATAAATTTTTAAAGTGTTTTTCCCCTCTAAAACTGGGAAATTAAGTATTCCTTGTATCATGTTATAGAGGATGGGGGGGTTGTTTTGGTTTGGTTTAGTTTGGTTTGGTTTTCCCCAAATTCCCCTTTCAATACAGGTATCAACCCAAAATATCTTTTATCCACTTTGTTTTGGGACTGTTCTCCAGTGTAGCACTGACTGTAGATTCTTTCCCTACTCTCATAGATGCTAATCTTAGTTCCTTGTACACTTCATTTTAAATTTTTTTTGTTGAGAAATAACTTGCAAACTTCCCACTTCAAACTTCCATTTCCTGTTAATGGTCATATGTCTACTCTGGCACTAGTCTTTGGTAACTACAGTCCCTAATTTAGATGGTGAAGTGAGAAAAGCATTTGCAATAAATCTGACACTGTGTATTTTATGAGTAATTTGACTGCTATTTTCTTGAAATTATTAAAAAAATCTTAATGTCCTATCTTCATGTAGCAGTATAAGAATCCAGTTTATATTTCAAAAGAAAAATAATCAGCCATAGCCATAAAGCTTATGATGAAAATATCAAAAAAGTAAATTGACTAAACCTTCGACAAATTATTCTCTTAAATCTCAAAGCTGTAGTTTAATCTTATTTTATTCTTAATTTTTCATTCTCTTGGTCTAACAAGTATTGCCTTGCTAAGGGTTCATGAATATTCTAAGTTTACGGGAAAATGTTATGTATCTTTGTTTTCTTTTCAGATTGACTTCTTTTATATTATCTTATTGCCCATCTGGCATGTAAATGCCTAGGTACCAGAGAAGCCAAGGAGGTTTCCTTACACTTAAGATAAAGCTTAACTGAGAAAGTGGCAACACTCTTTTACCAGGCTCGTGTTCCGTGCTCAATCCACATGGCAATTTTGGCCCATGGTGAAACCAGATCAGGAGAAGCATGAGCAGCAAATGTCACCCCTGCAGGAGACACATGGGGCTACCTAATCCAAAGATGGCATTAGCCTCAGTGGCTGTGCTCTACGCTGCTGAGTAAATACCCTCTCCTCTGGCCAGGTAAAGCTACTCCATTTCACTTCAAACTATGGGCTGGAGCTCCATGTGAACATGACAGAAAAAGGAGTAAATGGAATTCTTCAGTAGCCATGATAAAAGTAGTTTTGGTGCTTGGAATGGAGTATCAGGAGATCAGTCTCGATCTGGCATTGACCTGCTCTATGAGTGCTGAGCTTTTCTGAAAGCTTTTTCTTTAGATGCTTCTTTCTTTACCCTTAATGAAGACAAATGTTCTCTAATGCAAAACTCCTCCTATAAGGTAGCATCAAGGACTGAATAGGTCAAACATTCACTTTTAAGTGATTTATGCATTGGACATTTTCCTATTGCAAGCTATGTCAAGAGCACTAAAATCTCTATATGCTTCCTATTGTGCCAGAGTAGTGACTTTGGATGTGAAAACATGGACTTTAAATAAGTGTGTACAATTTAAATCTATTTCAAACAAGAAAATACACAAGTGATGAAAATAGAGGCTGATAAATATTCAGGCTTCTTTATATATGGGATTGCATTATATATTGACAAATGGATAAAAGAGACCTGGCTGTCCTGGGGGTTCCTAATGAGATATGGACTCCTTTACTTTTAGGTCACCCTTGTGAATCCCAGCAAGGTCAGGAACCAACAAAATGTAGCCTGAATTGGCAATGGTAGTCCAGTTCCTTACTGCCAGATGTTCAGATAATAAAAGTAACTACAATTACTGGCAGCATACTATAGCCTTATCAGAGAATCCAAATTAGCTTCCTCACCAGCTACTGAAAGGCCATGGCCTTTCATGAAGCAGCTCCTTCAAAAGCTGGTCTGAAACATTTGAGGAAGTTCCAGAATAGCTTCTTGTGCTGTATCCCTTCTGCAGATGCACAAATTACTCCCCTTTCTACAGCTATCCATTCAAAACTAATTTCATTTCCATCACAGATTTAAAACAACAAGAACCAGTTTGTGCTAGCATTGACCATGAGAGGGAATAAGCAGCTAATACATCACTCTTTTCATCTGGGATTTGTTGTTCATCATAATTCAGTGTGTAATAGTAAACCAACACCTCACTATTCAGAGTTTATTTGCTGTGATATTGCCTGAATATCAGAGGCTCCTTCCGGTGGACTAATCAGCCCTCTTTATCAGATGCAACTGTATATTCATGATCCTGTTGGGACAGATAGGTTCTCTATAGTTTGATAATAAAAATATGTGCTAATGAGTCTCCTTGCTCTTGATTTCTTACATGAAGAAAGAGGAAGAGTGGATATTATTTACCCACAGGTAAAGTAAAAAACTATAAAGGTAAAAGGACTTTCCATGCAATATACTGCTAAAATGTAATAATCCCTGAGATGCTTATTTTAGTAAATGAATCAGTCACACTGTGCCAGGGAAGGGAGCCATCTATTACCGTGCTATAAATGTTAAAGACCCTATTTAGAGCCTTTATCTCTGGACAAAAAAGAGCCATTTTTGCTGATATTTGTATGACAATAATAATGGTACCTCACTAAGTTGTGAGTCGTTGTTACAATTGCAGTTTGCCCAATTCATTTTCAGTGGTCATCAGGGAAATTCATCTAAAACAACCAAAAAAACACAGATATGTTTGCATCATATTAATAAGAAGAGAAAGCAAGCTAGCTGCCAATTGGCAGCAGAGTATGTTTTGGTGGTTTGATAAGGATACTAAAGAGTTTATGATGTGACAGATGTTTCACTACACTATTGTGAAATGAATAGATTATGAGAAGTAATTAGATGTACATTGGAATCAATGCTGTTATCATCGAGGCCTTCGGGCGATGCAATAGATGAGAGTCATGGCAGCAGGTGGTCCAATGGCTCCGAGACAGGAAGACACACCGCAGGAGACTGAGTGACAGGTTTCACAGATCCAGGGGGTGAGAGATCTGAGCTATTGCCTGCATTTGTAATCTTTACTCATGTATAAATAATAACAACTACACTATTGACTTCATATGCTATGTCATACCCTCTGCTACCCCCTACACACACACATACACACACATATACAAACACACACACGTATGCACACATATTCTGCAACTTTTCCCCTCAGTTAAAGCTACTCTTTTATTTTCACATTAAAAAAAATAAATCATCCCTTTGATTCCAGTGCCAACTCCATGTTCTTTGATGAAAACACTTAAACAGAAATCCTGGCAACAGCTTTGAATACAGTGCGGTGTATTGTGTGTCTAGTGCAGAAATGTATRTGCACTTTCCATGGGAAACTTAACAGAAAGTGAGGTTCAAAAGGCACAGTTCTCATTATGYRGCTCTTTTCAAGCTTTTCCTTATTTTCTTTTTCATCCAGCAGGTCTCAAACAAGTAATCATCAGTATCATGAGTGAGTTGCCTTCCTAAAGGARCTAGCAACCTGAGTCATCAGGATAGATAACATACAAAATCTGCTGACTCTGGGAAGATTTGTGTYCTGACCTAAACCTCAGCTGTTACATGTCCCCTGAGCTTCAGCCTGGAACTTCTGGGTTCTCCTGTACCAAGTGGGGTGGATAACAATGAAGACCTAAGGTAAGTGCCACTAGCAGTCAGCCTCTGATTCCACGAACAGTTCGTAGTAACAGGAGGTGGCTCTAGAAAGCCCTTTGGTGCTGCTGCTTGTTAGTCTCTGCCTGCAGGTTTTTGCTGTGAAATCTTTTTTTTGTTGTTGAGGAGAGTGACAATGTGCTAAAAATGGAATCTTGAGACATTAAAATGTATATTTCAATATTCTGAGTATAAACATAAATACCAAGATTTTTCTTTGAGGTGTATGAATATCAATGCATATATATAGTCATATGTGTATGATGTGTATTTGGTAAATAATTTGTTCTGTACGAATGCCTGCCATGGATGGAGATATGTGTAATTTAAGATGGTGAAAGGGAAAGAAAGAAATCCAATGTTATGGAAAAGAATAATACTCAACCACCAGCATAACGAGATGAACTGTGATGGGTCTTGGTAAATAAGGATATAGGGCAAAGCTGTCAAGTATATATATATACACATATATATGTATATATGTCTATGCTTTATGCATATCTATATCTTTTTATATATATATATGCATAAAGCATGGAAAAAACATGTTGGTCTAGTATTGTAATTTCAGGAAATTTGACTTAGCTTAAAAAAACCCTTAAGAACACCTAATTAAATGTCTTTACAGTGATAGTTATATTTAGACAGATTGGTCTGGGGAAAACATAGAGGTTGGGACACTGTACAAATACAAGATAATTCCCTGAGATCAGAAACATATGTTTTCCCTGTGTGAAAGGGTATACAAACAATTATCCACTTATCAACAAATATCTCCTATGGTTCCTGTCTCCCAGAACCATACACAACTTTGCCATTCTACCACCAGAGAAGCRAAGAACCTGTCAAACCTGTTGAGCCAACTTTCAGCCAAGTGACACCTTCATGGGGCTAACAACGTCCATCGAGGAGCAAGGTGGAAATCAGACAGAGCTTGTCCRGAGTGATGGGACTGCGAAACCAAATTCCTTTTCTGAAAACCTTGGTCAGTGCCTGTGCATTACCYGCTAGACTAAGTTGCTAATTTAAATAGTGAAGCCTCAAGAGGCCCATGCAATTGGGGTAGCCAATCTATATCAAGAGGTGAGGAAACCTATTGCTTGGTTGATTGAGTCTGACTGAGGTTCAATTTTCTGTACTGATAACCTCCTTTTTAATTCTTTTGTTCCTCTTCTTTCCAAATTATCTACACCCTCGGGTACTCTGAAAAAAATGAGATCTTACCCGGTAATATTAATGCTTTTGTTGGCTTGTCTTCAACCCTGAGAGGGTGTGAGCAGCACCACTAACACTAGTGGTGTACTCAACTGCCTTTGTCAGGACTGAACCAGTCCTACTAATACCAGAATATCAAATTTCTTTTGTATCTTTGCTCAGGAAGTCCTTGRTAACYGTGACCAAGATTGCACTTGGTGAARTAAATTGCAATTATTAAACATATTAAAAATATGCATATATCTTCTTTAAATTGTACAGCAACATACACTGCAAAACAGACTATCCAGAAAAGAAATGCTTTATTCTTCTAWAAATGAATTCTAAGATCCTTAGTTTAGTACTCCTTAGTTTAGTACTATGACACAGGCAGACAATATGTTCCCATTTTTTTGACTTTCAAGTGTCTTGARTATTGCCAGAAACTACATTCAGTTTCTACCATCAAGGCCACCTGGAGGTAAGTCCTCCTAATCAGATTTCATGGGTCAATGCAATGCCCCGAGAGGAGGAAATTTTGAGTGCAGCTCTTTCACTCTTCAAGCAGGAACCAAATCACTGTGGGGCATTGTCTTAACAGTATTGACATTTCCGACTTTTAAAAAGGAACTGGCTCRCAGTCACCCCTGGATGTCTCTGGTGTCAATATAGAGCCCAGGGGAACTGTGAGGTCTAACAGCCTTTCCCAGATTCTTTCCCTGTTCCCTTGCCTTCACATTGTATAGTAGGATTAACTGTATCCCAGCCAAAACTAGTGCAGGCAGTAAGGTCGCAAAGGAAAAGCACCCGCCCTGCACACACCAGTATGAGCCATTCAGAGATATCCTTCGTATCAACCTTCTTGCCATTTTCTCCTAGGCTCCCTTGTTCATTTGTCTCCCTTAGCTTGCCTTTAMTTACATCTTTTTTCTCTTTGCTTCTAGACCCTGGAACCCATCACCAAGTCATATCACCCTTACATTCCTGTCACACCCATGTACACCTTTGTAGGAGATGCTGTGGGAGGAAAATGGCTCTGGAAAGAGCAGAGAATATCTCAGTAACTTCAGTAGCAAAACCCCTTATGTTCATACTCTACCTCTAATTAAATATTGAGATCTCTGTTGAAAATTGTATCCTTTACAAATGCTAGCAAGTGATTACACATCTATAAGAACCTCTAAGAATAATCATGCAGGTGCTTTTTTTGGAAGAATGATGAGAGTCATACCTTCAGCAGCAGTGCTACGTTAACTTGCAAATTATTTGGGATAGAACCTGTGTATCCCTATCTTTATCTAAAAAGGCCCTTACAAACATTGGGCAATATGGGATCATAAACAATAACAATCTTCCTAGATTAGGTCTTTTACAGTTAAGGTTCAAAGGCTCTTCCACTGTGAAAATGTTGTTGAATCATCTACTGTTTGTTGAACTTCCTGACAAAGCCTCTGCCTAGGCAATAAAAATCAGGTGAGGAAGAGTCTGTGGTTAACTACACAAGCCTTTTTAAAGTTGCTGTGTGATAATAATTAATATGTACTTAGCCCTTCAATAGGTTTTGCTGCAGTCCTGGCTTTCTATCATATCTGAGGCACTTTTTGTCCTGTCRTAACTCCTTTGTTTTCTAGAGGGTTTTCCTATATAATCACTTCTTTTCAAGGAGGACTATTTTATAGGCTCCTTTTGCCACAATGTCAACATTTCTAATTTGAAGAAGTCATACCTTGTAAATGCCAAGGAAAATGTTATGAATGCTACATGTATATAAGGCTAATTTTTTTAACCTTTCTTTAAAAATCTCTGCTCTTCCATTGCATTTTTTGTCTCTACACATGAAAATGTGCCCAGAGTCACATTCAAACACATATTTGTGTATATGATATGTACAACCAAAGGCAAACAAATGACATTAATTTGTCCAGTCTATCACCTGTCATCAGTTTAAGTCTAAGCCRATTTTCATGGTAGCACTGAAAGAATAGGCCTCAGTATTTGGAACACACTGTAGGAGCCTGACACTGGCAATGCAGGGGTAGTAACACCGTGATGTCAGTGCAGAGCATATCAAACACAGGGTCACTGCTATCGCTGGTATCTCCTTGGACAAATTTTCWTGTGCAGTTTAACTTTCCCCTTCTGTCCTTCAGATAGAGACAAGTCATGGAGAAATAATGTATTTCTACAAACCCCATAATACTCAAAAATCAGACCGGGTTGTAAGAAGAATATTTATTTGATGTAAAAGGTGCAGWAAATGTTGAATGAAGATGTTCAGAGTGTCTGACACATGTAGAAGGTGTTTGATTATTTACATATCACCGTGATTCACCACATCTTTTCCTGGGACAAATAATATTTTCTGATCTAAACTACTCACAGATAGAAAAGACAGAACACATTTAAACTTCAATATTTAATTCTGCTCTGAAGCTTAGGCTACAAAAAGATGTATCCTGGACAGTTCACGTACCACTGCCTGGAAATGCCTTCTATACTCCAGCAAACCTGTTTTGCTTGAATAGCTCACATTCCCCAATCTTATGTAAATCCAAAAGTAAATATAAAAAAAAAAGAAGAAGCTTAATTTTTTATTTTACATGCTTGTCTTATAGTCTGATTAGTAGGAGGCATCAGAAAGGCAAGGAGGATGCTCAAAGATTCGTCATGACTAATACAACTTAACTTTTATACTTAATGAGTGCATGTCTGAAGACTTGTTGAGTTTCCCGAGCAATACCTAACTGATTAGGAGCTCATCCAAAGGAAGTAATGGAGAGAAAGATATTTTAAGAGATTTATGTATTCAACAAATAGGAAACCCCAAAAACATTGGGCTGGCATTCCTTAATTTCCTGAAAGACCAAGAACATTGCTGAATCTGTAGACTTAGTGTGGTTGTAGTTTTTTCTGCTTTCTACCTTTGATGACCTATACATGAAGAGCTACTTCTTGTCTGGTGCTAAATGTAATGACAAGGAATAAGTTGTCCTCTAATTGCAAGACTGATTTTTCTGCAATTTCAGGGCAAGCCTATTGTCAGTGTTCAGTTGCAAGCAAAAGTTTGCTCTGCAAACTTGTTAATGAAAAATGAAGTATAATTAGCTTATACAATGAAAATATTTTGGAATTTTGGAGGAACATGAACTGTATTTTACTGAAATGAATGAACCACAGAATAATATTCATGAAAGATGAGGTACTGGATATGTCTGCAGCTACTAAAAAGGTATCATACCTAAGATTGATGCTTGTCAATGTCAGAWCTTGTCTTGCTCTCTGCTAATACCTGAGATCAAATAAAAAGAAATTCACCCTGCTTTTCTGATTTTGAATTTACTGAAAAAATATCAATCTACCTACGGAACTATATAACATATTAATCTAGTAATGGAGTAACTTATGTGAAGTCAATGGAMTCAAACTGGTGTAAATGAAGTGGGGATAAACTCATGCACAAAGAGTTAAAGTCAGTGGTAAGCACCAGGATATACCCTTGGAGGATGAACATTTAGAGACTAATAATTTCACTCCATAATAAGAAATAATGTTTCATAATGCTCTTAATTCTCTCCTGGCATTTCATTCGTCAGTGCACAGATATAAAGCTAGGCACTTAGCTTGGATCATGTAAGTAAACATAGTAATTTCATACTTGCTTTTAATATTGGARCCACTAATAGATGCTATGTTCAAAAAGCATAAACAAACCACAAGACCTGCTAATCAAGGTAAGAGCCATATGTACAAAATAAATGGAGTCTTCCTCACCTTTGGCTTGAGAAAACAAAAAAGAAAGGGATTTCAGCAGGATTGTCTTTAATCCAATTTACTTTGGATTTAATCTCCAAAACAAGGCTGGCCTGCTAATTCCCAATTATAATGGCACATGTAATCAGAGTCCTCATTAACAAAGACTGACTATATTGTCTATTAGGAATGGAAATCTGAAATGCAAATTCAGCAAATCAAAACGTTAAATGAGCTCTACCCAAGATGCTTAGAGCTCCTGCCAGGGCAGCGCATGCTGGCCGACACCTGCCCTGAATTCTCCCTCCAGCTGAATGTTTCATTCTGTTCCAGTCTTTGCCTCCTAATTGACCTGCTTATGATCTCTGCTACAATTAACATATGCTTATTAGTAATGGCTGGTTAAAGATTTCAAACTGCCGCAGTTTACAAAGTCTAATAGAGATGGCGCACCACAGGAAAGATAAGACCACTGTTTTCCTCATCAGCAGTGTCATAGTGGTTTGGTTTCATGCGATTCAAATGAGATAATTTTTCACATCATCTGATGTCTGCAAACCYATTCTAATTGAAACTGGAAATCTGCACACAAAGTGGCTTAAGGCTCCTGGTGCACAAAATGAAAATCGGTTAGGGAATAGGATTTTTTTTCCCTGTAACCACATGCTTAGCAGCGATGGGARAAAGATTTTTTTAGAAGGAAGGGGACAAGGAAACAAAGAGGGAGAAGGAGTAAAAAGCTAGTTTGATAACAAACAAGAAAATACCCTACCCCACTGTATGCTTGGTCAAATTCCTTAGTCTGTTTCATAGCTGTAAATAAAGGTTTATAGACAATGAATCATCAGTTTAGAGATAATGAACTGAAGGACTTTTCTTATTACATTGCGGAAGAAAAGAATAATTCTGTCATTCCCAGAGTATTGATTGCTATTATTTTTGTTCATGCTCCTTATCCAAGGAAACATTCTTAATTAAAACAAACAAGCAAACCAAACCAACTGAACAACCAAACACACACACACACAAAAAGAGAAAAAAAATCACTTAATTATGCAAAAGTGGGCTCTTATAGGATGACTACTATAATACTTTCACTAATGTTAGGGTAATGTCATATTACTCCACTTTCTTATATGAAAAAGATCATATTAACACTGATTTGGCAGGTCAGTCTACTTTCATTAAATTTTCCTCTGTCTTCAGTGTTTTTCCATATTACTATCTCCGGTCTGCAGGAGCCAATGGGCAACAAATATATCTCTTCCACCCGGTTTCATTCCAGCTTCATTAGCAATGCACTAATACAGCAATTATGCCTAATTCTCTCTCCTAATTGCATTATTATTATTTATCTAAGATTTCTTGCTGACCATATTTATTCCTATTAATTTTGTTCCTTGATTTCGCTTGATCATAGTGCATTCTTAAGGAGATGATTGGGCATTTCACAGTCCTTCCTTTTGTATTCTTATCTTTGATTATATAAGCCACTTATCCCTTTGAAGTCTCATACTGACAAAATCCCAGAGGGCTGGAAAGAGGGCAAGAAAATATTTGGGTCTTGTGTTTTGCTCTTATAACCACAGCCACTTCTACTTCTTACAGACAAATGCAGTTAATATTTTTTTGTGGAGACTTTTATCCTGGTACCAAAAACAATTCAATGGCAATTTAATCTTATTTTCCTGAAAGGTATTTCCTAAAACTAATGTTTTGTGCTTCATTAAAAAAACCCGTACTCAACAACACATTCTTGAACCCAGGATACAGAATTGTGTAGTTGGCATAATCCACACATGCTTTGCAAGGGCATCACAGACACTCACTGCTCTGGAAAAAGCTGCAGCTTGACTCAGGCAAATACAATAGGCAGAAAATATTMGATTCCAGCAAAGGTGAGGAGAACACCAGAGAGAAAATCCATGCTCAGCTGCACAGAGGACTTGTGGGCTTTATGAAAGGATCTAAAGGAACTGGAGGATATAATTCAGTTATTAGGAGAAATATTATTTCAATCTATATGAAAATGTACACATTAGAAGGAAAAAGAAATAAACAAATATATCTCCTTAAGGTTGRCACTAAAATTCTTAAACTTTCTCTTTTGTGGATTTTTTTTTCTGAGTGATGGTCTCATTGACTTTCATCTTCATTCTGAAGCTAGTGAAAAACAGATAGCCTCAGATGTTTTCATGTAATTGAAGTGAATGAGATTGTAGTAAAAGAAAAAAATCATGTACTCCTTGAAAAGAAAATGCTTCCATGCCTCTCAACTTCATGGCCACCATAATCAGCCTTGCACTCTTTCAAAAAAACTAAAACTTCTAGGACTAAATACAGTTAGCATATTCAGCTGCAGAGCTCCAAAAACTTTTGCTGCCCTCGCTGTGTATGGTTATTAACTGCATAGGATGTAGACTCGATCCTGTTTATATTGGAACTACCTTTTCCCTTTCCTTCCCATTTTCCCTGCAGCTAGAAGCATAATTAACGCAAGAGTGGGATTTAATTTACTGAAAATTAGCAAAGTAAAAGTCATGGCTCTCACGTCAAATGCTCTCCAAGGCTCGCTTTCTAATCAGCAGAGGGAGAAGCAGAGTGCAATTCAACCCATCTCAGGATGGGTATTGAAGATAGGGAGATGAGTTGGTGGTTTCCATTTCTCCTGATTGTAAAGGAAGGCTCAATTGTAACTTTAAACTGTTAACTTAATTTTAAGTAACTCCTGAGAGAATCGGTTATGATATCTCTCAGGAACATAACTTCCCAGTGTGTGAAAAGGAATGTAAGAGGAATAAGAATCCAGCATTTTGAATACAGTATTTGGTACAAGGAATTTCCCACTGCTGTTTCCACTGCTGTTCAGCCTGGTACCACTTTTCCAAAGGGATTTGTTTAAACAGTTTCTACATTTTCTGCTATCTGAAGTGAGTGCTGTTCTAACTATTTTACAGCAAGGCTATGACACATGTTTAAAATTAGCAATATCCTTTGATTCGATTTGATTTAGCAACACTTCCAACTGCTCAGCAGCATGCTGCTATTGGCCACACTACTAATTTTTTTCAGAACAAGAAACTGGAAGAGGAAATTTTACAAACTTATAGATCAGGATTCTGAATTGAGTCCTTGCCTGTGTTATTTGGGCACTAAGAAAAAAAATAAGAGGGAAAAGTGAGTGCTCAGTCTTTTCAGTACTTACGATCAAATGAAGTACAGGATAAGATCTTATGATTGTTCACAAGTTCACAGCAAGAAGAACTTTTCATTCCTGTCTGTTCATTGCATTTGACACTGGGCTTTGTTAAAAGCACTTAGACAGACTCCTCTGTGGCTTGGGATACTTGCTTCAATAAAAATATTACTAAAACCCCAGGACAACTGTTCACACCATAAAGCAACATAGACAGTTAGTTGCATTTGATTTTCATCCAGGCATATGCTTTGAAGGATAATTTTTTTAATGTTAGTTTAAGTGAAATAAAATTAAATGCAGATTATCAGCTGAGTATGAATTAAAACAGAAGGTTTCACCTTTTTCACTCTCAAAACCTTTGAAATATGAAAACAATATCACACAGATGTTGGCATGTTTCCGTTGATAAAAAAAATAGTTGCATAGTTGAACTCTGGCCCTCGTTCATAGTTTCTGCAATTGAATAGAAATTTAGGCATTTGACTGAAATCAGAGTTCAGTTCCATCCTTTTCCTCCCCAAGTAACCCAAAATATGATGTCAGCAAGTTTATTTTTTAAATTTTTTTAGCAATCTTTCCAATAAAAAAATAAAAGAATAAATGTCAATACTAAAATACAATTTTTCACTCCCAGACATGCCATTATATGTGGTGTTTCATGGTAACACATATGGCTCTTCCTGCAAATAACACCAAACCTCTTTTCATTCTCTGCATAGTGACAAATGCTCTTCTATGAAATCATTCAGGTAGACCTGTGTAAATTTGGTTTATCATTCAAACTTTGCTACAGACCTTCACAGCAATCAGGGATAACTCAATTGATAGGGTCTAACCTGAAGAATTGTAAAGAAACAAAAATCCAGGGTGAAGTTGATGTGGATGGAAAATAGCTGCTACCTCAGAATCGCAAATGCTTAATTACTGTGAACTCCACTTGGCCACTTTTTTTTTTTTCCTTTATTTTTTTTTTAAGGAAGAGAATATTTTCCAGTTTTGCAGTTTTTTGGAAAATGTGTTTCTTCTTATTCATGAAGTGCTTGGATACTGTGGTAGTGGAAGCCCAATGGACACAAATGTGCTACTGTTCTGCAGCTGCCAATGAAGTTAGCTCTTGCACGTGGAGTTATCTGTCTCTAAAGGTGGAACAGTGGTAGCAGCTATCAGGGACAGCTGAATCTGTATGGGCACTCTGGGATTTTCTCTTGTGGCTCACAGGACAAATATAGTGACAACTTCTGCTCGCGTGTTCCTTCTTTCCTGATTGTGTGGGAGGTTATATGCCTGATTAAATTGCTACATTCCAAGGAAATTAATGTAATCTGTTTGTAGTAAAATTATTCCAGACTGTAAGTAAAAGTTGACATTCATTTCAATACTTGAAAAGCATAGGCTTTTAAGTCCAGATGGAGCTCAACCTGCAATGCAGTCATGTTCTAACAAGTAAAACTAAATGTGCTTTTTTAAATTAAGTTCCTCTGTGGTAGGAAGTATATTTGTGTTGTTATATAACTTACTGTTACAAAGAGCAAACTTGCTGAACATTAATGGCCAAAGTTTCTTTTTAGCATGTAGAATTTCATAGATAGATTGTCATAGTTTAACTGGGACCCTACAATATGYCAAGTCAGTGCTGTGCTGCATATATGCACAAGGTTTAGAAAGTGAATGTAATGATTACATTGGATATTGGATAATGAAATTTCTTRTATTCATTGATATATTTATATGTACTTTAAATGCCTAAAACAGGGGAGGAAAGAGGGAACTTTCATATTTTTTCTKTTTTCATTTTCAATTTTGCAGATGCTGTTACAGAATGGGGAAGAAAACAGGCGCAAGTGGATGAAAGTATCGTCTTCTTTTTCTCCTACCATGTAACCTAAAACTGTTCCAATGAAATTTTTTTTTATGATTATTTTTTAAACGAAAAAGAAGGAACTGACTCCTGGGATTTGACTCTATGCCAAGCTYATGTCTTGAAATAGAATTTTAAAAATAGAAAATCTTGTATGTATTGTAGAATAAATGGTGCTGCTTTAATAAGAACACTTGGAATGCAAATGAACCCTGGAACCAGTGTGTGAAAACATACCCAAAATGAAAGAGAAAAGAAGAAAGCAACATACAAGATGATTTATTTACTATCCCTCAGTTCCTAATTATAATTATTTTTGCACTGTGACGTGTTCTCCAGCCTTTTTGTTTCACACTATCAYCACTAAAGTGATGAAAGGGCTGTTAAATAAATATGTGATATTGTCTGTATTTTCAAGATTAGAGRTGTTAATCATGGAGTCTTGGTAAATTCCATTTTGCCCTTCCAAAAGTTCTTTGCTTCAAAGAATTAAGTACTTTTATTAACACAACCAAAAATTATCATCCCTCAGTCTCTCAGAGGACTTGCTTGTACAAAACCTACCAAGGCACTGGAATCTGATCTTAGCACCTTCAGGACTGTAATGTTTCCATTGCAGMAGCCCCTTGCCATGCTAGGGATAGTCAGGGAGGGACCAGAGCTCTCTTGTTCCAGGCACYGTGCACACTCATCAGAGGAGCAGCCTGTGCCTCAGTGTAGTGACAGCCCACATGTCATGTTCAGAGAGGAATTCATCTTTCCATTACATAAGCATCAAAAGTGAATATCATGAAATATCCTCCAGAGGTGTTTGTATCCTTTTGTGGATTGTAGTAGAAGCCTGGAGTGGTGATCTCACACAGGTGGTCCTGCATGTAAAGATATGTAGTTTAGGGCAGATAAATGCAGTCAAAACGCACATTCTTCTGGCACTGTGCAAACACAGATCAGAAAGATAGTCCTGTGCTCTGAACTCTGAGTCCCCATCTTCTAGTGATGATGGACTCTTTTCCCTTAACCATTTCAATAYTTGAAACATTCTGAGTTTGTCTTGTCAAAGTTCCAGATCTTCTGAAGTAATGTCCAAAGTACTTTCTCTACTATGGAATAACAGTACCTAAAATATAAGGGCGATGATTTCCCGAACTGGCTTCACTCCTTATTCTCCATGCAAAAAGTGAGACTGCTGACCCATCGTTTTGCTTGAATATTTTCCTCATTACACCCATTATTAAAAAAAAGACTAAATACCACTCCCACCCCTATTTTCTTATATAATAGAATGTTGTCCCTCTTCTCTGTACTGCTTTGCTAAATTTATTAYTATTATGTAATAATAGTGAACACAGAAGAGATCAAAAAAGAATTTTTAGGAAGGGTAAAGGATTGTAAATATAATGAAATACATCTTAGTTTGTCATCACAATAATATTAATTCTGCTTTTAAGTTCTGAGAGCATTAAAGACAATATATGAGTAGTTCTGTGACATATGAATATAGATGAGAATTACATCTGCAAAGTCTTCAGTTTTTGGTGGACTTCATGTAAATTATCATGCACACTGTTTCCCCAAGCCATAACCAAATATGCTAGCCATGTGAATATCTCAGCATCTGGAGACAATTACAATAATTATTTTAGTATATTTTGGGACCTCCCTATGCACTTTTAACACTATGCACACCCACATAAAAATAAAGAGCAGATTACCAGTCTATAAGAAAGTCTTAGATCTTCTGAATCTATTATAAAGCATCATTATTTTTTCTAAATACAAAACATGAATGAACAAGAAGAAAAGTAATAAAATTGTGATTGATTATGAAAAGTCAATTTTCACAGTGATTTTGAGACTTTCRTTCTGTCAGCAAAGTCCTTGGTATAAAGGTTTTACCATATCTTGTAGGATTACCTTTGTGTYGCTAAATCAGTGTAGCTTATTTAATTAGTACCAGAATTGCCAGCAGCTAGGTCAGCTAAGAAGACATATTCCCCTGGTATCTGAACACTGAAATACCTTATATATTGTTGTAGAGTGTTAAACAGAACTTTAAGGGAAAACAGTTTCCATTGTGTGATTTTTTCAAAATGTAAAATTTTTTTCCTTTTAATTGTCAGGACAATTCTGATTTTCTGAAACTGGTTTTATGTGGTGTTTTGTGGGGGATTTTTTGGGAAGTAAGGAACSTGATGCTTTTTTTTTTTGCAGTTGTTGGATCAGAGGAAGACCTATGTTCAAGTCTGTTATTCAAATAAGGAAGAGCAAAAATATGAATCTATATCCCATAGAAATATTTTATTTCAGTGGGTCAGCTCTTTTGGTGGAGGTCACTGGGCAATAGAAAGAGTCTAAATGTACAGCAGGTTAGGACAGTGAAGTTAAACACTTGACTTCAAAACTCTTTTTTTTCTATATCCCAGAAAAATACCACAGCAAGAATTACCACTGGAATTCTGTRAACAGAATTACTGAAGTCCTCTCCACAGGCAGGGGGTACACTGTTTATGGGGTCACTTGCAGCCAATGCTTGGCACTTCCAGGACACCCCTCCTAGGTGGTTGGGGGGAAGGAGTCATAATCTGGAAGTACCTATCTTTTACCCTTCGTTGATGGGGTGAATTTCACCCATGGGTAGTAAACTTGCAGGTTCTCTGCTRGAACCTGTGTAGCACATTTTATGTACTGCATAAAGCACTGCAGAAAGCCACAGAAACACTTTTTAAGAAATATGAAGAAGTGTTGGTTGGGATTCACCAGTAGACATGACAATAGAGGAAGTAGCTAGGTAAGGCGGCCACTAGCTCATGAGCCATATTGCATTGCCCTTTTTATCGGGAGGACAGCTGAAAATCTCCTAACTCTTATATGAAGACGTGGAACTTGTAAGCAGTGATTTTTTTTTTCATATGTGTTTTGTTCATATGTGTTGGTGCTGATTTTAAGAGCTCAACCTAAGGGAGGTAGTCAGCTCTAAAACATATTTAATAAAAAAACAAAATAAAAAAMMCCACAAATCTTGGATAACTCTTATGAGCATAGTGAGGCACTGGAGCAAGTTGCCCAGAGAAGTTRTGGATGCCCCATTGCTGAACATGTTCAAGATCAGGATGGATGGGACCTTGAGCTGGTGTCCCTGCCCATGGCAGAAGCCTTGGAACCAGATGGTCTTTAAAAATCAGCAATAGAATTTGACTGCTGTCTTTTTATAACAGTGAATGCTAATCATTTTTTATGTTGTTACATTTGTCTCTTATGAATATGGAATTGTCGAAGTACRCAAAATGTACTTAAATACCCCTCACTCTAATTTTTAACAGAAGGAAAACGAAGCCACAGAACAATGCAATAGTTTTCCAGAAGGACATATGTCAGATTAATGACAGAAAATTCCAGTCTAGTAACTGGATGTTGTTTTATTTTTTCCGTTTTATCAGTWTTTGTTGCTATTCTGATACCAAGGAAAATTCTGGAAAACACATACTGAGAGCTTTTCCCTAGGTGCTTCAGAGTCTTAGTCCCCTGTTAAGTCTTGAGTAAGCATCTCTATCATCAGTACAAACTTTATTTTAAGGGAAAATTAATGTTTGCTGTTTTCAAAGCTTTTTTGTGTTTGCATGTGGTTTTGTTTTTCTTTTTGCCTAATTTCTTTCTGTGGATTGTCAAAGGGACAGTTATTACTCTCGGGAAGATCCCTTTTTTTCACCCTTAGCCCAGTCTTTTTTTCTTTCTTATCTCTGCAGCGCTCACAATGCCTTTTTAGTATTTGCTCACAGAGTTCTGTCCTCCTAGTGGGACATGGTGTGTAGTTTAAATATGTTTCTCTCCTGATATTCTAAATGACATCCAATTGACCTCATAAATGTCTTATGAGACCAAACAAACTCTATGCTCGAACAAAAACTGTCAACCAATTCTACTTTGCTTGTCCTCGGGCTGCTCTGGCATGATGCCATAAAGCATCAGTATTGATATTTTGTGGCATTCAAATTGTAAAGTACCTAGGCTAAGCAATAGGAGCAGAGGTATTAATACAATCTGGACATGTCACTGTTAATTACCCCAATATAAACTAAATTTATAGCACATGGTATCTTTGGTGTGAATTGGCAACAGGCATCAAAACCTTTTCTTGACATTATCACATAAACCTAGGAGGCATATAGCTAGCATTTTGTGTAAGGTGYATTATAGAGAAGCATGAGAGCTTCAGAAAAACTTCTGCATAGTTTTATCACAGCCTTCATCAAGMTTTGTTTATTGGCAATAGTGACTTTTACCACAGCAAAAAAAAAATTTTTTTAATGTTTTATAATTTTAGCTGAATAAACTCATAAATGTATTCAAAGTGTCAAGGAGCACAGCTACACTGAGGAGCATAAGTTAATGTGATAATTCAGCTTAAAACTATGCCTCTAGTTTTCCAGATTGRAAGCAATTTCTTTCTAATATGGAAAGCAGAACCTATCTGAAGGGAGCCTTTTATGCTATATTTTACGTTAAAACTTATCAAGTGTCTAGGGAAATGTGTTCTTGAAATCCTGTCATGATCCGTGTGTCATTGAAGACAAAGATCCGATGTGCTATGGAAATTTCTTGATGTATATTATGAGCTGTTGTTTGCCATAGTGTCTGGATAATCCTGCTTCATTTATTGGAGGGCCATTTCAGCTGCACTGTCAATAGCCTGGGATGATCAGGTCACCTTTCCCTATAAAATTATGTAAAAGCTGTCAAATGGGCAGGATTATAGGAACATTAAAGGTGCTTTAAGATTTCATGCCTATAAATATTAGCAAAGAAGATTTAAAGGAAAATTTGTCAGTACATGCCCACGTTTCTACAACCTTGTTTTACAGCACTGCAATGTTATCACCTACATTTTATCATGTAACTGTGAAGTGTTTTGGTGGGGAGCAGCTGCTGGCAGCCTTATCTATTTAATTCATGTAGCAGGAATTAAGCATTATTAAAAAAAAATAAAAAGAAGGGTAGCTGCCTCTCATTTCTTATCCTTTGGAAATGAGTTCTTAACATTTTTATTTCACAGCAAAACAATTCAAGTCGATCAACAGAAACCTTTTCTGTTTGGAGGGTCATCTTATAAAAAACCATTATATTTTTAATAAAGAATTTTGATTATGGCACCAATTACAAATACCTTTGCGTGAGAGTAATAATGCAGCAAATAATTTTGACTAGTATTTACTTTTAAGTTATGAACATTTTATTATGGTGTTTAGGAATGACTGCTCTTATTTATTGTACATTATGAATGCCATGGGCACCTTCAGCATAAATAGATATTGGCAAACCCCTAGCATTTCTTCAGAACTCTGTGGTATCCTCGTTASACAAGTGCAGCATTCTACTCATATTTTTGTGCTGGCAGATTTCTAGCCAATCTCTTCGTTAAACAGGCTTAAAGATCTCAGAGGAGGAAGAAAACCATGTTCCCCTATAATCTTTCAGGAAAAAAAGATCTCAGAGCCTGACCAAGCAGCAGAGTAAATTGTGAGCAATGCTATGTCAGTTGTAAATGTCTGCTCTGGGGCTTCATCCAAACTGCACAGGCAGCAGCAGAAGGTTTCCCATTTCTGGGAGCTTTTCAAGTGGCTGCTGTTAAGCCAGCGTGTGTGTGTGTGCTCTCCCTGTCACAAATGTCCAGGTCAGAAGGCAGCCCTAGATGGAAACCTGTGTGTAAGCTGTAACTGGTGCATCAGTCAGCAGAGCATGCCTCCAATGAATTTGCTCATGCAGTGTGAGTTAGGAAGGTAAATGCTTGAAAAATCCTGAATGCAATTAGGCACAACATGGTTGTTCTCTCCAAGCTTCATTAGGCTTTGCTCTTAGTTTTCACATTCCCTGTTGGCTTGGACAAATGGCCAATCTCCAGTTAGCTTCAGTGGGAGCAGAAGTGTAGTGGAGGGAGAGGGTTTATCTGAAAAAATGAGAGGAAAGGGATATAGTGTCTGAGCTGACATCTTGCTGAGGAATAGGTGAARGGAAGAGGAGAAGATGGTAAAAAAATGGTTTGCTCAGTGTACCTGGTTGAAAGTAAATACAGCAGCTACCAACAAGGAGGCAGCAGAGGAACTTACTGACTGCAYCCAGATGCAAATGCTTCTTACATCAGCCTTCAGAATCCCCTAGAAAATAAAATGTGGACCTGGCTGAAGCCCTCTGTGAATTTGCAGTGAGGGAATTGGTGGCTGTTGCACGGTGGCAGTAGGGCTCAAAGAAAAATTAAATTAAACTTTCCTTAGAGGGTAGGCAAGTAAGAACAGAAGCAACGTAGCTGACRCTTCAGCTGGACATTTTTTTTGGCTCAGGGTCAGAAGGTATCTGTTCAGGAAATTGGGTGCAGAAAAGGCAGTAGGTCTTGAGCAGATMAAGAAAAAATTTTCCACATGCACAGACAAAAGGAAGCTAAATTGACAATATAACAGGACTCTGTTCTCTTTCCCTGTGCGGGTTGGAAAAGGCAGAAATGTTCCAGCCCTTACAATGTCCACTCTGGAACAGTACACAGCTTCTGAACAGTAGCCCCGTGGCAGCTGTGAAGATGATGGAAAGAGAAAAGGACCAAAAGTCAGCTTAGGTAGAAAAATGTTACAGTTTCAACACCTGGGATTCCATTGTGGGGAGAAAGAGAGAAAAGGAAAAGAAACTGCTGAGAGACCTTTTCTTACATGGAATGTTCATGTGGTAAGATGCATATCTCCATGGGTGAATGCTTGTCTTTTTCTGGGAGGGGGGTTGAGSAAAAGTTGGTTTTTGCAAACAATGTTATTGGATAAGAGCAAAGAAAATTGCTGAGACCACAATAATTGGATATCCACTCTTGGACAAACCAAGCTATGGTTGTACAAAGACATGATAAAGATTCATGCAGCAGAGTAGAAGACAATGCAGCTGTTGAATTTTAGGGGCTTGCTGACAGCTGCCAATAGAGTTGCCTAGTACATTTGAGACACCCCATAGTGCTGTGTGAATCCTCCTAGAGCTCATGGGTGTGGCACAAGAAGTCCTTTGCCTTTCTGGAGAAGCAGAATGTCACAGAAAATCTCAACATCTCAGATGGTAATAGACATCTGTGGTTAAAGACATGAAATGAGCCCTGGGGAAATAAAAATGGTCTAGGYAAGCTCTCAATGCTGAGCACTAAAACTGAAAAAGGGGAGTGCCAGAATACCTGTGGTTAAAGTCTCAGGCAGCCACTGGTAAACTGAGACCCTTGTAAGCATGCAGCAAAAGCCAAAAATTTTCCATAAATAGTTCATGCTACCCATGACCTGGTGTACAAAGAGATGCTGTTAATCCTCTCCCCATGAGGTATTGAGTAAATGTGATCTGGGAATAACTCTTTTGTGGATGCCAATCTTTCTGTGAGGTACTTTAGCCTATTCATTTTTTTCTGGAAAGGTAGATCTGAGAACATATACAATCCAATATGTACAACATACCTGCCAGAAGGGAGACCTGTCAGTGAAAGTATCCTTCCTTCAATATCATCTTTCACATAGCATTCCCAGTTTAAAGACAGAGCAGGTATATCTCTTCATTCTTTTTAAACTGGCAAGATTTCAGGCATTGGCTAAGACAGTTGGTGACACAGCAAACTCCTTATTCCTTGCCAGAACTTATTTATTATTAAAGACAAAATAACTGATGGGAGGTGGGTCTTGAATGTTGGATAATCCTTTAACCAGTTCAATAGGATTGCCCAGAAAGGAGGTTTGTATGCCAGAAGTTATTTCCAGTGCACTTTGTATAAAAAGGAACTGAGAAAGGGAGAAAGGAGTTGAAAGATAGTGCTGTGAATGAGAATGTTTTTGTGAGTGGTGGGAGATGTGAGCTATCARACCAAAAGGTCAGAATAGATGAGTAAGACCTTGAAGGTCCATGAACTATGAAGAGSCTAGATGTGTGTGTTCAGGGATGGGTTCACCTCTTATGAGCTCCTACAAAGAAACAACAATCATTGGGATACACAAGCCATCCAGGGAGAGGGCTCCACCTCCTCACTTGTATTTCTGGTTGTCCTGAGAATGATTAGATGTCTGGGAACCTGGACAGGGCAGCCCAGATAATTGCTGGTGTTTCCTGGTGGCAGGTGACCACTGTCTCTGTTTGTTCCCCAGGGCRTCTCCTTCCTTGATAAAGCAGGGTTAGGAGCTAATCAAAGAGCAGCTGCTTGCTAAAGAGGCTGAAGAAGAGAGGCTCTTGCAGCAAAAAGGCAGCACCCTGTTTGCAGCTCTTTACCTTCCTTGCAGGGGAGGGCAGTGGGGTCCCTGTTATGAGTGACAGCTCTCCCCAAATGTGTAGAAACAAGTGAAGAAGAAATGATGACCTGCACCGAGTATGTTATTGCTGAATGATTCCCAGGTGAGTTCAGTTAATAAAGTCGCAGACAAATTAAACCACATCCCTCACATCTTGTCATTATTTCTGCATGTCAGGAACAATGARGACCTTTTTTAGGTGCAAATACAGAAAATCGAGTTTAATGTATAGAAAAGCTATAGGGCTTTAAATGGCTTTAGAAAGTATTTCCACAGCAGATCTAACCTAAAACATATGTAAGTTTATTTTATTTAAGAGATAGTTTTCTTTTTTTATTATAAGCATGGGTGCTAATGTAGATCGTCTTCTCTGTTTTAATTCCAGTCTAATTATTCTAGCATTCCATATTTTACAACATATTTTAGGGATTCCAGCTTCTTCACTAGTTATTTTTTCCAGATGAAAAAAATTCTGCAACCTTGTGTCAGAGTTGCTGAATGCTTTGAGTCCKATCACACATGCTGAGACTGCTTTTCAAAATTATGTTTCATATATATATCATCATTGTCACTATTTACTTAGCACATACTTTCTGTAGTCATACATATTCTATGAATAACATTAAATATAAACATTTGGTATCTTACACTAATGGAGATTGTTTTTGTTTGATTACATATCTTAATCCATTCTTCATCAGAGAATTCTTGATCCAGATTGCTTTTGCACTTGTTCTTAGCTTTTATCTCCCCTGAATTTATTCATCCTAAAAGGATATCAAGTGCAGATTCTTTTCATGATCTTTATCCATAATTAAAAGCTAGCATTTGAAGGGAATGAACTCAGGGGTACAAAAATTCCTCAATTTATCTCCCACAGATAATGTCTTATTTGTAAATATCTATAAACGTGTTGTTTTGGTRTATGGCTTATATTTCACTAATCTCTCAAAGGGCCTAAATATTCTTTCATTACAAATATCCTTGAGAGTCATCATGTCAAAACCATTCCACAATTAATAGAGGTTGCCTCCAAGGGCCTCAGGGAGAAGAGGGCTGTTAATAAGTGGACAAATAGGAAATACTCTCTGGCCTGCTTTACAATGCTTCAGGACACTATGCATGTGCTGGCAGGTTAGGCTTTGGTAAATTCCCAAAAATCTTTCCTGTTTACACATGTGTTTCTATGGCACCAGAAAATTCTTCTCAATGAGATGAAGATGTGAGATCCTGTTCTATTTTCTTATGGCCACCAAAGAAAGGAGGTAGATCCTTTGACTTATGTGGAGATGTGTCTGTAAATGACGCTTGTCAGCCTGAGGGGCAGTCCATAATTCTGGGAAAGAAACTTCTAAATCTTGTGGTTTTGTAAAAAAAAAAACCCACCATAAATGTTTCAAGGCTAGATAAGGGAGCATATTGTTCTGCATAATTTTTGAAATTGCTAATAAGAATTACTGGATAGTGTAAGAGTTCTGCTCACTGTTTATTTCACCTGAATTAATACAGAGTGTAAATTCCATCTTTCCATCATCGTCGCTCACATTAGTGGGGAAGCTTTTTTCCTGGCTAAATGTAAGCTTTCTGCTTTACTTTGTTGTTCTTTTCCAATTGGAGGATATTTGTTAAAGTTTAAACCTATTGGAACTCAGACAAAATGTCCTTCCTCCTTCTTTTTGTGGGATGCTATCTGGAAATTAAATATAGTCGTTCCTCGAAAATAGTGCTTTTAAATAGTTTAAGAGAAATTTGTGTTAACCATTTGTGGACAAAAAAATTGTACATTATTTTGTTTTTGYAATCATGGCTAGAAATAAACTACTAATTCATATTTCTGTAAGATTGGAGCAGATTCTCTGGTAACTTTGTTGGACTTTACCGAGTAGTCATATAGAAGTTTCATACTGAATATGACAATCAGTCATAAAATGGGACTGCGTTTGTAACCTTAATTACAGAATGGATATCCCTCCAGAGGATCATAATCTGGTTTGAGAAGCAGAAAGGCAGATACTTCCCTATGGGAGTCTGGGAGCGATCCTCTCCAAAGCTTGGTGACATAGTCCTGTAAGCCTGAGATGATTTCACTTTCAAATGTATTTAAAAATTCTACAGCAAATCCATCAGGGGCACAGGCTTTCCCRCTTTCAACACAAATACTGTTTCCTTAATTTCATTCTCTGTCCTGGGAATCTGCAACAGTTCTTTCTGCTGTTGTGTCAGTTGTAGCTGCTGCTATTCCACTACTGATGAAAGAATTGGATTTAAATGTTTGTTGAGAGGTACGTAAGATGGCATAATAATTGTGAATAACTGTGATTCTCCAGGGTGAAGAGTTTGGCCTTAGTATTTTCCAATTTACTGGGTCGGTTTGGATAATTTCTTCATTATTTATCAAATCAACTAACAATGATCATACTTAAGGAGTGGCTATTAAAAAGAAAAATCTTTTTCTCAGGCTTTTATAAGGGATAGAAATACATCTACAGCTAAATCTGTAGATCTTTCACAAGAGCTTCTATACTCCTGTGCTTAAAATTTGTTGGAAGACAAACCTGTCTTGAGTGAGTAATTTTAAAATCTGACCTTATCCCAGCTTTTTTTTTTAACAGGATAAGTATTTTATTCTGAAAACAAAATATCTGTAAAACTCTGTGACCCGTGGATCCAACTCTCTCATCCACTCTTCCAGTCCTGCTCCAATGAAAAGAAACTACTTACAGGAATTATTTACAAGCTTTAAAAATTATCACCATAATTTTCTTTTCTTTAGGAAACACCTGACTATCCCTGCAAATTTTCATGAAATGTTGTCCTTATCCATAAAATCTGTCTGATATGAACAAAGGTAAAAACTCCAGTTTAAAGGAAAACCAGAAAAAGTCAGAGAGGAACTTCCTGAGTATTCAGAAAATATGTTATTTGGCTCTCAGTGGCTCTCAGATTCAGGCTCTCAGTGGAGAAAGAGAAGTACTTTTCATCCTACCAAATCTGTACAAATTACTGGGGATGTACTGACCTTTGAAAATCTCTAATTATTTCAGTCAATTTTGAGTGCATAAGTGTCTAGCTTAGACTAGAAACAATGYACTACAGCCTGATAAAATTATCACAGTCCCCTCCTGAAAATCTTTATGAGATTCTCTGTGAATGTTAATTCCTGCCAAGCTTCCCTTGTTCCAACTCTTTTTATGTTTCATTTTTGTGAGGTTTTCAAGACAAGGACTGGTCCATCTCAGTTCTATGACAACTTCATATTTCCCACTGTCAAGCAAGTCAAAATGTAGCTTGCATATACATGCTTTCAAAYACCTAGGATTAAGTTGATTTAGACTTATTTATTGTTCTTTTCCAAGAAATATAGAAGCCCCCAACATGCTGTCCAGGCAAGGTGCAGAGGGGAAAAGAGGTTCCTTAATGGTCTGCTCCAACCACTAAGACTGTATTTCTGGAAGATAGCTCACAAGTGTAAGTTGCTGCTTTTGAGCTTTAGTTTCAGTAAGAAAAGGGTTTTTTTAATCTATTCTTGTTATCTTTTGTTTTTTCCTGAGTGCACAATCATAAGTACCCTTCGTCTGTCCAGATTTATGCCATAAGACCCATTGAAAAAATTGTTGATCTAGTGTGTTAGGCATAAATCACCTTTTATCCTTTTCCTGCAAAGAAGCTGTTTTCTGTTTGCTTACTTAATTGTTTCAGAAGCTACTTATGAACACGATTTAAAAGCTATGTCATTGCAAAATTTTCCTTATTTGTTTTTCTCTCCTTACAGTTTGTTTCAAATGGCAATTTGTTGTCTTGAACGTTACTACCAGCACCAATTGCATTGGTAACTCAGGCTTTCTGATCATGACTGGAGGAAAGAAAATTGATTATTATCCACTTCTTACTTCTCATGTTGATTGTTTTAAAGGTTTAATTGYGGACATGCATACATGTGGTCTTTTCCTGCTATTCTTTCTTGTAGAAATCTGTTTACTGATTTTGGAGAAAAGAACTGACTTCCTCCTCTACCAACAGGACGGTGTGTCTTTCCTTCTTTGCAGGTTTTCCTTTAAGCACTTTGTTTGTATTTGGCTTGTCGCTTGCCTAGCACAAGGAAACTCCAACCCTGTGGATATTTTCACTCTCTCTCCCAGTCYTGCTGCCAAATCTGCTGCTGCTGCTGCTCATCTTTAACTGTTTTGAACAGAACATCTCCTGCAGCACATTGATTAAGTACAGGAAGCATTAGTGACCAGCAGCTCAGGGCATTGGGTTGTTATTGACTCTGACAGACCAATTTGTTTCTCCAATGTTCATTATTCTACAAAAGGGGCACATCAGACAAGGCAATTGAAATGTRCAATATTGCCACCTGTCTCTTTTCYGCCTTGATTATGTACAGCCTAGACTTCAGTTCCAAAGCACACTAAGACCTCAGAGATATGAATTGTAAAAATTAAGATAATTAGATTTCCAGACTGGCCCAACTTGGAGCAGAGATAATTAATGCTAGAAGTTCCAAATGAGCACACATAYGACAAGTAAATAGATTTAAAATTASGCAAAAGTTTCTATATTTCTTGGAATTATTAGTGTGTGGTCACAGTGACACTTTGTGTTCATTGCTGGGGAATGCACTCTGCTGAAACGCTGCAGTGTGCTGGAGTTAACATCTATTATCTAATACACTCATTAACAATGAGTGACCTAATGCCTGCAGCGAGAGGACTGCGAGTAAATTTTGGGAAGGTCGGGAGCTATTTATGGAGCAGCAGCTACCGGATGTGGAAAGAAAGCCAAGAAGAGAATGACGCAGTTTGAAACATGTACTCACACCAAAACTAAAATATATATACTGACACAGTGCACTRCTACTTCATTTTTAATGCATGTACTAACATGTTTGTCCTTTGCCATGAAATGGCACGTGACTTTTCCCCACGTTCACCTTCTGTCCTTGCCTGTCAGCAGACATTTGGTCTGCGTGCCTCCATTCATAAAACATAGGGACCTACTAACAAGACATTCCTGGGAGCAACAAAGATATTAAAATTCCTTAGGAACCRCTCTTGGATGCAGTCAAGAGTCAAAACATAACGCCGTTGACAGATTCTGGTGCTAATTCCCAAAGTGATCCATCCATTTCCTTTATAACTATCTATGTAACAGCAGAGAATGTACCAGTGTACCAGAAACTATCTGTGATTTTATTTAAAACTGGAAAAATTCTCCCGAKAAGTTTTACTGACTTGCTTTCCCTTCCCTAAAATTGCACACAACAATGATAATTTGTTTCTTGCACCACCCTTATAYAATTATTCTTTCCCACCAGAAATAATGTTTGCTTCCTGCCAGTGGCTCTGATTCTCAGCTGCCCCGTACCTCACAGCAGCAAGAAGAGATAGACCTGTCTGCTTAGACTTTCTGCAGTGCTCTGGCAGTGTGAAGCAGCTGTAAACCCGACAGGGAGCCAGCCCAAACAACCCCAGTCAATTCAAGTTTACAGATGTTTTACATCACCCAAACAGAGCAGTGCAGCCAAGGCAGACCAGTGAATCTGGCCCTCCAGATGGTTCTTGGTTTTAAAATTGAAAGTTGCAAAATAAATATATTATTTGGAGTGGGTATTCAATAACATTCAGTTGATTTCCATAAGTTCTTGCAAGGACCTCCAGGCTCTGACAGCAGATTTGGTTTTCCTCCTGATCATTGAAACCCAGATGCTGCTTTTGATGGATGTGTCACATATATATGGTGAGTCAGGAGCTACACGTTTCTCTGCGTTTTAGTAAACTAAGACAAAAATATACATACCTTTGGTCTTTTGAAAAAGAGGGACAGTAATTTACAGAGTGCCCTTGAGTGCATTCAAGACATGTAGGGCAGCATCCTCACCAATCTGAAGGTTATAGCTAAACTTGGCTGGGATACCCCGGCTACTACTGTGATAGGATTTTCTTACTGCACTCCTAGACACCTTGAATTGGACCACTTCTGCAAAGTGAATTCTTCTGCAAAAATATCAGAGATATAGTCACAGCCTCCCTAAAGTATGGAGGAGATTTTCCAGGGATGTGGAGCTGGACTATCCTGACAGTGAGTTCCATTCACCAGAAGTTTCTTTCCTGGAGGTGCAGTGGACTTTAAGACTGCACAACTCAGTGGATACAGGAGTTTTTAAAAATCCATAGCGAAGTGCTTCAATTATTTAACCCAAAATATTTACTAAGTGAGTTTTTATCTAAGAATTCCTGACCTGGCTATCTACCAAACTGATCTTCTTTAGCACTTTTTCAAGATGATTTTTTAAAAATACCTGTAAGTTGCAAATATACTGAATGCCTGTGTGTCATGAAAGGTGTGTGTGTTTCTCTGGAAAATCAAAGATGCTTTTTAACATCTGGGAGAAAGACTGTACACTTATGCCACTTCCCAAATTCTCACYAAGCTGTGAGTAGATTTGAAAGAACTAGAGAGTACTTTGCATTTTATTACTTCATAGACATCTATTTATTGTATGAGAGATGGAAAAGGCAGTTAAAAATAYATTAAATCAATGTGTTTCATTAGTAAAAAAATGATTAGCACAATTATGATTCTTGCTTTTCTTCTAAGTTTCAACAGCACTGTGCTACCCCCAAAGCCCAGTCATAAATCTCAGAAATTTCATCAGAAATCCTGATGACGAGTCCAAATCTTCTGTAAGACTAACTCTGTCCTTTGCAAAGACAAAAAAAGAACGTCTAATTTAAGGGGGTTTGTTGTTTGGCTAATGGGGTTTTTCCTTTTTTTCTTTTTTTTTTTTTTTAATTAGAGCCAACTGTGCACTGTTGGTTATGACCTTGGAAGAGCAGAGCAGTGCTCCATTTGTACCAGCCCGGGTGCACACACACAGCACCATTCATCCCTGCTGTGCCTATCTGCCTGCAGTAGCAGGAAATTTACAGGTCTGCTTCAGAGGGGTTTGGCCCTGTTTCCTCCTCATGGGACACAAATAACTCCCATGGGCTTCAGTGAGGGTTATTCACAACTTACAGCAGGGGGTAAGGGCTGTGCTGATCACTCGGAGGGCTGCAGCCCAGATGTGGACAGCTGCTCTGTGCCACGGCTGCCTCTGCCCACAGGAGACAGGACCAGCCCACCAGGAGGAGGAAAGGCCACCCCAACTGACCTGCACCTGTGTAAATGACAGAGAGACATCTTGAAAATAAATAGGAAGCTAGGGGCAACAGAAGGAAAGATATAGTCTTAGCAAAAGCAGCTTTGGGTCAAAAGAGACACATGGAATTATCCAATCACTCATACATCAGGCGGCTGGGATGCTGATTTATCACAGAATGGAGCATTTGAAGATATCCCTATATGTCTAAGTGGAAGGACTGCCAGCCCCAGCTGCTGCTTTAGAGGCTGGCTGCATGCCATTTAACTCTCGTCAATCAAAATCCGTAAATGGCAGAAGGAGGTGAAGAAGAGAAAGAAAAGGGTAGTGGGGAAAAGAGTAAACCCTGGAGGGAGGGAAGCAGAGATCTGTAGAAATATATGCTATACAGAGTGAATGTGAAAAGGCTAATATACCACCCAGAGCCTCTCTAGCCTTGCATTAGGCTTCATTTAAAATTCTTACCYATGCTATATGCACTCCAAAGCAGTGTGGGCTGGTCATTTTAACTTGTGTTGCTCTTAATTTGCTTCAGTTTTTGTTCATGAGCTGAGCGAATGTAACAGACATAATTTTGATGTTTTTTCAAAAGCATGGAAAGGATCTTCTATTTGAGCTCCACACTCATAATCAGATCTCTGAGGATCTCACACCCCTCATGTCTACGGATACAAATACTCCTGTAAGAAATTTTGTT
>JACDOX010000031.1:1415237-1432737 GCA_014549065.1 Cardinalis cardinalis
GGAGAGGAGAGGAGAGGAGAGGAGAGGAGAGGAGAGGAGAGGAGAGGAGAGGAGAGGAGGAAAAAAAGATTTGGTAAATAGAATTCATTTTTAATAGTTTAAATAAGATATCTGTTTGAACATGCCCTGAAACTGTAAATGTCGGAGTCTGAAAACATAACCTACAATCAGAAAACATGTAAACAATGGAAAAGATACATCAAGAATGGCTCATTACAAAACATTAAAGATAGAGATTATGCTTTCTCACCTATGTGGTAAGTTTCCAGCTGTCTRTTTCTCCTAGTATAAGCACTGTACTTGTGTATGCATGAAGCACAGTGAGTTATCATCACACTAGGCTGACCAGAACCACTTCTGAAAAGTTCCTTCAGCTATCTAACAAACTCCAAAGCAGGCATTGTTATCTTTTTTAAAAAAATGCACCTGATAAATGCTCCTCTCCACCTGAAATATGAAAACCTTTCCCACAGGCCCCTCCCATTCCCTCACATATTGCTCTGTAAGCCAGTGCTGTAGACAGCACTCTGTATGATCACATTACTAGACTAGACAATAAAATTTTCCCAGGGATTTTTGGTATGTCCCAGAATTAGTCTAGTTTCTGTAATGCTCTCTCTCTGTTTCTGTATGTGCATATGWGAGTAGACCTGTCTGTACAGAAAATAAGATAACAGAATGTGTGTGTGACTCATAACGGAGCAATAAAGCCATTCTGTCTGTCCYAACAGTTCCATATCTATGGTTTGTATAGGAGAAAATGATCTGTTCACCTCTCTGACATGAGTATGAATTATAACAAGAGTATATATGACTATTTCCCTTTTCACCAGYGGGTAATGAGACCTTGCTTCCCTCCTCCCCCTGCTTTAATAGGTTCCGAAAAATCCTTAGAGCAGCACCATCTGTGGATTGGAGGCAGATGTCAGCACTGAATTGATGACCTTGCTAAGTTGCTTAGGCCAACAGGTCAAGTTCTCCTCCCTTTTGCTCATCCTTWSAGCTATTTCTCTACGTGAGAGAGTGCAAAACATGTTAACAAGGGTAAAGTGTACCTGCCGGTTGTGAAACAGCATTATGAGCCACAATCCTGGTAGGAGAAAGAACAGAAAAAGAGGATGGACTGGAAATGCTCTGAAAGTCTTYGCTCATTTTGAGTATGTCCCTGCCTGGGAGATGCCCTCATTGGTTGGAGAGATGAGAAGTAATGCTATACATGATGTGAAGGCAATTGCCTGGGGTATGACAGCTTGAGGGAGGAAAAAGACAAATTCAGCAACATAGCAGTTTATGACTCTTTGAAAGTAATGGCTTTAATCCCTGAACCGCAATTTAAAATCGACTAAGTTTTACTGTGTTCTGCTCTAGTTTTCCCTTATGGAAAAAAAAATCACTCTTTTAAACTAAACTTATGTGAGTTCCACCAAAGGAAGTATTAGGCCACTCTACTGCCAATAGCACAGGTGAGCAATACTGAGTCACAAGACCAAGTGTTATTTGTGTGGAAAATGTTAAGCTTCATCACTTTGGAYGACAGCATTTAACCAGTTCATCCTTGGGTGTCCTGCACCAATGCTTTTCCRCATGTCCCTCATTTTGACTTTAACTGTGAAATATATTCTGTATTTACTACAATTTTTAACATAAACTGCTATACTATCAATGTAATTCAAAAGAATCTCTGTAGGAAAAAGTAGTATGGGAGTTCTTTAGTCCACTAATAGTTCCTCAAAAACCACTGTAATATACATATTAAAATAAAATTTAACAATGAAGGCCAAAATAACATTTTYAAGAAAATTTTATATAAAAATGTTGGACCTGAATTCTGCAGAGGCAGCCACCTCTTCAAAAATCAATAAATAATTATCTAAAGACCACAGAAATCACACCCTATGTAACTTGTACTATAATCTTTTTACTCTACCTGTTAAGAGTGGTTTGTCAAACCCAGTCAATGGTTTCCCAATCCAACTTACTAAACAAATAGTAAACATATCACCTAACCCATAACACTGCCACACATTCTTTAAGTTATACAGCCTTGTACTTTCTTTAAAGTAATTAATGCATTTTTCTTGATTGCTTATATACATTTAATTTTTTTTCTCTACTGAAGTAACCCACAGTACCACACACAAATTATACCTATTCTCCTGTTTGAAATGGTTTCAAAAAACTCAAGAYAGTTCTGTGCTCAACTCCTGTTAACAATTTATAATTTTCAAATTTAAATAAACTAGTAAAAACCTCACAGTTTACCCAGTTTATCTACTTGCTGGTCTGTTCTTAATCTTAGACTGTTCATTTTTTTTGTGGTTTTCAGATCCTGCAAGATGGGAAGTCATGGGGACGTTTATAGCAACAGGCCTCTCTACAAGTGGAGGGGCATCTAAAGGATTAGTGGACTATATTCAGCTATCATGAGGGGAGTAAGCTGTGGCAATCCTCCAGAGAAATGGCATTAGGGCTGTACCTGTGATCATCTAGAAGTTGTGGTTTATGTTGGTGGAAAGAGCAAACACTCTCGGAAGGATTGTTCAGCTCAGCTATACTCTATGCTCAGTAAAGGTGGGCTCCCMAGGACACTCCCCTTTGACTGCAGAGGGAGACTTGCTGACTACTTTGAACTAGATGCCCATGATTAGATGAAAGGTGATCTAGAAACTTTAGGTTTGGCTCTAGGAGGCAAGGGGTTGATCTTTGCATCCAGGTTTGGCTTTTAGGAGATGAGAGGATTCTTGCCCAAATACCCAAGTATCAGTTTTTCACTAAGAATCTTAGAAAGGACGGAGGGAACCTCCCTGTGAMACTTCAGTGAAAACTCACAGTGTGGTTTGTTTCATTAGTTCCTGCAGGTGTTTTTCATCTCAAGACAGRTAAGCAGAAGGAAGGAGAGGAAGCAGTAAACAGGAGTGCTAAGGACAAGTGTGCTGAAGAGGTGTCTGGAGGCCTCCAGAGATACCTGTAGTGTGTCTCAGACCATGCTCTATCAGATAGGTAAAGCAAGTTGCATCTTCTCTCTAGCCTTGCCTGTGGAAAATGGGAACATGGAAGGAGGAAGAGACTGCAAATCCTATTCTTTTTCTGATAAAGAAGTGATATGTCTGAATCATTTACTCAAATGCCTGGATGGCATCCCAGGACCAATAATGGATGTGCATCACAGCCCAAAACTGTGAATGCTTGAAAAGGGAAGACATCCTGCCATGGGGAGGAACAGAGGGTAATAAACATGGCTTGTGTCATCCTTCTAGCCCCTTCCTGGATCTCACAGTGACTTTTAGAATAACCTAACTCATCTGAATGTTTCTCAGCAAAATGAAATTTYATAGACATGTACTGCTTTTCCTGAGCTAAAACATTTGTGTTGATTGCTCTGTGGGAATGAGGTGTTTAAAAGACTTCTTGCTTGTGTGCTCATTGGCTACAGATTGCACAAGCATGAACATGAAAGATAAAAATAAACTATCTGAATATAACTTTTAGAAACAGAATTTAATTTTAAAAATTCAAAGCTTTTTGCGAAAACTCTTTAGGAATTTTCAACTGTATTTCAATGCAGAGTGGAAACAGTCTTCAGAAATTTGAACACTGACTGTGCTGACAGTGTCTAAAGTATTTTCTAACGCTTAGAAACAGACATATACTTCAGGTTAAACTCTCGTTTCTTCGCTACAAATTAGTGCTAAGTATCACACAATTACATTTGTAGCTTTACAACTTTAATTATGGGCWCAGAGATMCCAGTTCTTCAGAACTGAGTTATTWTGKGTTTCTCCTGACTTTTTTTATTTTCCTGTTGATATCTGAACTTGATCCAGCRTTCCTTACTCAGGCTAAACTCCCACTAAATTCAGTTTTGCCTGAGCAGGAATTGCAAGATCAGACCCTTTGTCACAGAGAGGGTGGATCATCAAGTTTCATTTTCTCGCATAAATCAGTGAAGAACTCAGTTAGCAACACCATTGTCTTCCACTGCCCTTTCCTGTRAAATACTTTGTTCCCTCCTCCTATGCCTTTGTTGGTCTGACACAAGGAGTTAAAAATTCAAAAATACAAGGTTCTGAAGAAAAATATGCCTTACGATTATGGACATTATATGAGACATTAAAATTCTGGTGTTGTCTTCTTTACAGGGTATGGAAAGGAAAATAGGAAATAGTACAGTTCAGAGCCATTACTGTAGARAACAGTGAAAAGAGGAAATAAAACAGTGAAAATTTAACCCATTCACACCTTCTTCTTCACTGTACATTGAATTTTAGAGTGTAACATGCATATAATCAATTTGGACTTGGTTTGCACTCATATATTCCCTAGTGGGACCCTAGTATCTTGACCATGAATTTCAGAATAACTACACAAAGTGATGATAAAAAGTAGATTTTTCTACTGGAACTAATGGTGATTCCTTCCGTTGTTTTGCACAGCATATGCTGTTCATAAATAATGTCAGAATTGGGCCAAGTCCCCTTAAGAAAGGTGGTCATTTAATGTAAGTAAATCCACATTAAATATTGAAGATCAGAAAAAAGCTGCCTTTTCAAAGAGGTCACTTTTAAGTGAAGGAAACAACAATGCATGTGTGCGGATGGCCAGTTCCACACTGGGTGACACAGAGTTAATGGCTCATAGAGAGCATATACATGTTTTTTAAAGATGTTTTATTGCTTACAAAAGGAAGTAGTCTAGAGAGACTGGATACATAAACTGGCTCCAGCCAGCTGCGGCTGTCAGGCTAGGAAGGATCCTGTTCAATTAGTGTTGTAAAATAAAATACTTTGTAAAGGAAATAAACACTATGAGAGCTAAGATTCATGCTTTCAAATATACACAAGGTTTGAATTTTTAATTAGGGCTGCTAATTACAGTCATCAGAAAGCAGAACAGAATAGATTTTACCTTACATTTAGCAGACAAGCCTTCAACCCCAGTGTATTTTTCAATTTCATTAATATTTTATGAAAATGGCCCTTGCAGCTTCAGCCTATTCTATGCCTCCTGCAAAACTGCCCCACATTATGGATGCCAATGCCTTTAAGCCATGTGCATTAGTGAGATGACAAAATGCAAAACAGCATCTTGTCAACCATTGCATCAATTGATTCTATTAGATAGTGTAAAAACAGTTGGGTGTGAGTTATAATTTAGCTGACACTAATGATGAAACAAGACACTGGCTGGGAGCAGACATTAGCTATAAGCCAGAAATTAATGCTTCTAATATTTTTGAACAAATTAACCYTAATGAACTGGCCATGTATATACTGTAGTATATACTGATAAGTCAATTAGTAGAGAATAAAGGTTATGTATATATATAGATACATAGAAAAAAAATGTATGGTTATGGAGAGTTCCAAGCATACAATGCTATTAAGAGCAATTCTACAGTAAAATCAGATCTTTTTTACATTTAGATACATTCCAACTCTAATGTGCAAATGTCCAGTCTTGGCCATTCCAGTGAAATTTTGTATGCAAACAAGTACAAAACTCAATATGTCATCATACTGATAGRCCAGACACAGTGTTGATGTGTTCACAGAAATGTCTTAATTTCACTGATATTTTACCGTTACAAACTTTAGGAGCTGGTGGTCCAATTTCTAACTGCTTTCATAATGTACTAACCAAAATTTAGAGTCTATTTCTTTTTCATTCATTACTATTTGTGAACAAGCTGTGATAGAGATTCTTACATGTTCTAAATCCAGTCACTGTCCAAAAGGATGCAGCAGCATTTTAAAATAATATAGATAATATGAGACCCTAAATTCTAGGAATTCCATTTACAGGCAACCTAGAAAACAGAAGTGGTTAATTTATAAGGAAGCACAGAACAAAGGTAAGGCACTTGCCAACAATAGTTTGTTGGTTTAACTTTGACTTGCTTTCCTGGGAAAGAAGAAAACAGAATTTTCAATGTGAACTGTCAGCCCCACTTATGACAGGGCTTCACTAGTTAGGAATTCAGAGTTCCTCCTCCATTGGCAGAATGATGTAAAGAAAACCACCAAACAAAATTCTTTCAAGTTTCAACTACAACTCTACTTAAATAATTTACTTTTTAGTTTTACTCAGACTATTCTTTTTAAACTTAGTTGACATTTTCGTTGACAAGCACATTTTATTGCACAAGATCAGTAGTGGAATTGGCAGTGAAAAAGAGAGAGGGGGGAAAAAAGCTGGCTCTACTCAATGAGAGAACTACTATCTTGCCTTTGGGAAAAACAGTGCTGGCAGTGACCCTTTCTGAAGCCAGCAATAAGTGGTAAACCAGTCACAGGAAGAAATAAAATATTTGGTAACTTTGAATGTTTCCTTCTCCTACAGGAAGTAAACCAGAGGCTGTTTAGCTAATACATTTAAATAAAACAAAAAAAAAAAATTGGGAGTGAGCATAAAGCCTTTAAATTAATCCATTAGAAAGTAAAAATAAAATTATTAAATCACTGAAAATGTAAATATTAAAGCCTTCCCGCTGAATTACTGAACTGTTGTTAGAACTAGTGGAGAGAACAAAAATACATAACTCAGAGAAAAAAAAAGTGGAAATAACATCTCAAGGATAGCTTTTTGTTTCTAAGATTTCTGTCTGTCATATTCCAAATGCATAATGCTGCAGAGTGATCAAAAGAGAAGGCAGACTAAACAGAAGATATTTTCAAGAATTTAATAGATATTTGCATTATATACTTAATGAGTGACCGATGCTTCCAAAGTGCCTTATGGAGGACACAGAAAGCACTACAATAACATCCCAACCAATATTCCATTCGAAGAGATCTGTTCCAATAAAGCCACACATCAAAGCTGCTCTAGGAGTATTGAAGCTCTAGGCTGCTAGCCTCACTAGGAGCTGTGTGTAACACTAAATCAGGAACCAGTGTGGAMATGTTTTGTGCCTTGTGTCCAGCTACTCAAATGAAAACAAATCAATCAGTTTGCTAARCCAGCTTAATCAGAAACTGTTCTAGGTTTAATCCCAAAAGTTGCAAGGCTAATTCAGGACCCAATGCCAAATGCTTATGCCATTGACCTGCTAGCAAAAGGTTGCCTTGGTTTGATTTTTGACCGGGTGGAGGTCTTGGGTCTTGAGCCAGACAATTCTCACTGTTCTGCCCTATTTTTACTATTTCTGCTCTGTGGGTAAACACCACCATCACCACCCCTTTACTAAAGGTGTTGTGTTCTGAGGTAATTTTTCAGGCTGGTCTCTGGAAAGAGCTGATGAATTCCTCAGATGAAACTGACATCTGTAGGGAATGTCCATTGTTTAAATCAGTGGGATTTTCACAAAGGAGTTCTTGACATAACCAGTATAAAAATGGCAAGTAAATACTTTTTACCTAGGGAGCTAATTTCTGAAAGTTATGTGAGTAATTAGGTGCAATAAATGTATAGTTCTCACTGCGTGTTTTCTTAGACGCTTCTTCCAGAATATCTTCCACCATAACATAGTTACACTTATACTGGGAAATATAGGAGCAACGTGGCACAGCTTCAAGCACTGGCCTGTCTTTTGAGTGTCTGTTTAACCATTAACACTCAGCCTGGCCTAGCTTTGCTCTGTGTTGATTGGAGCTGTGCKGAATAACACCTGGGTATTGCTCAAGAGACAGAAAGTACTACAGATCTTTCCCTAAAGGAGGTGTGAAGATGTCCTCCCTGTTTTGTTGGAAAGTTTAAATAGGTAGATGCAAGTCTTGCCAAGGACACTTGGCCTCAGGGAGAAGAACCAATGCCTGACCTGAGTTATTTAACAGCATAGGTGCTAAATCTATTTAGCCTTTGTAGCTGTTTCTGATACATTCTGCTAATGACCATTGCACTGCACAGAGCTGTGGGAGTTACACATGGGTTAGAAACACAAAGGCATGCTCAGTATGAACTTGAGATGGGACAGAAGTATAAAAATACAGAATGGTAGAAATGGTAGAAACCTAGCTTCCTTGTGGCCTTTTAGGAGGAATCCAAAGCTSTCTCAGAACTTTGCCCAACGTATTTCCCTGTTCCTGAAATTTCCCGCTTTAAAGTTTCCATAGAACTTACAGGTGTCAATACACTTCATGGTACAGAGAGGAAAATATTGTCCAAAAGAGATCTCCATTAAATTTTCTGGTACCAACCAAGCCTACGAATATGTTCCAAAACTTCAGAGCTCTTTAGGTTGATTGGATGAAGATGGCCATGTGCAGATGGTTTAACTTTCCATTTTCTGTGCTCCAAGCTCTCCAGTTCCTAGTGACCATTTCAAAGACCTTACTAAGAAAAAAGTCCTGGTGAGGTAAAAGCAAGGATTTTCTAAGAAAAATATCAAGCTTTCTGGGCATCATGATTTTGTACCCTCCTATCAGCAATTTCTCTTTTATATGCATCTTGATTGGAGAAGAACAACAGTAAAAAAAAATTAAACCTTGAAGGAGACTTGCATGAGAACGGCCTATATGGGGACCAGACCCACAGCCTTGGTGTTATTAGCACCACACTGTAACCAAAATTAAACTCCTCTTTGGAGCAATTTGAACCATGGATCACAATTCTGWCAGCCTGCCATTCAGACATATCTTTACTTCAAAAGTCAGCTAGGGACAAAGCATTCTGCAGTCCAGCTGTAACCCCGTCATCCGCAAAGATTTACAGACCACAGGAGATGACCAGGCGCTCTGTTCCTACAGCATTAAACTTGTCAGCACCAGTCCAGCCTCTTCCAGTGGTCTGAAAATGAAGTGAGGATTCTAATCCTTCATTACCTCCATAGAATATAGGGGTATTTCTGGGTGGAGAGAAGGGATACTGTGCTGCCAGCAGAGCAGGGCACTTGTCGAATTGTCTTGTCTCAGTTTTGTTGATTAGGATTCTAACATGTGAGCAGTCAGAAAAAGTGTTTTCTGCTATTTAAGATAATGTTCAATCCTACCAGGTCTTTTTAACTTCATTTTAGATAATGTTCAATCCTACCAGGTCTTTTTAACCTACATAAAAATCCATAGCTCTCGTGGTTGGTCTTGGGTTCTTCAGAAAAAGGTGGACCTCCTGACCACCCCTAAGGCAACGTATGGAACAATGGAGAAATWAATCTTTCCTGACCACTGACAATCAGTCTCAGCACTGTCGCTGCTGCAATCTGAATAGAGCACTAATGTGGATAATTCCTTTTGTGAACCCCCAAATTACCCCAAACTTGTAATGGAATCTGTGAAGTTGTATGGAAGAATTTTGATTGCCRGATCATGTCAGGTCACAGCCCAGCAGCTGTTGTTCCCACGTGGAAGGTAACATCTCTGATTCTCTAGAACAAGCCTACCTAGATCATTAAAGATAATGTCTTTCWGTGTTAGGAGATACTTGGTGCTCAAAACTCTCCCTGGCGTCAGAGGGTGCTGAAATCACTCAGCTACCAGCTTGATTCCTCTGGGGGRACATTTGGCTGAAATTCCTTTCTAATGTTCTAATAAAAATAGATATGTGCTTTTCAACTCTTAAATCTTTGTTCAGTAAGTCCCCATCTTCAGTTTATGCCCTTATCTCTTGCTACCTCTTTGCTATCTCTTAAATAAATACAAAAAATAAATACAAACACCAATTTTACCAGAAGAATGCATTCTTATATAACTGAGTAAGGGTGTATGCCATATATATGTAATCTTATCTGTCTTTGGGAATGACTGTGGGTTTTTACCACAGATAGTGCTGAGTTTGTCACATGCTGCCAGTTAGGTAGATGTGTGGAGTCTTGGCAAAAATGAAGGCTCTGTGCAAGCCAAGGCTCTGTGCAAGCCCTGTGTTTGGAGTGTAGTCCCTTGAGTCCATATGTCAYGCCTGTCCATTTCTGACCTGGTGACAGCATAAGGAATTCAAAAGACCCCATGCTTTGGTGAGATTCAGTCCATCCCCGACTTCATTAATGCATGTGATGAGAATACACACTACATTAAGACCTGTTTATGTGCATCCCAGACCTACTGAACCTATTTAATTTTGCTCTCCCAGGAATGTGCTCTGGGTCAACACGCACTTTCACCTGCCAGATACAAATTAGAGCACTGAGAAGATGTATCCAGACAGAAGACTTGAGGGGATGGTGTCCCCAGGCTCCAAACTTAAAAAACGGCAGAGGAAGCAGATGGGATTTTGCAGAAATACACACAAGCTTGAAGCGAGAGATGCAAGCATAAGATTAGGAAAAGGAGGAAAACTACTTAAGTATCTCCAGACCTCTATACTGCAAAAGCTAGGGGTTGGTAACTAGGCTGGGGATTGTCCCATTACCAAGCTCCACCCTGACAAGTCAATGGATAGGTGTCCTGCTCATATATTTCCTAGTGGATTAAGAAATAATTACAGCCATAGTAATGCTAACCCTTTCTTGAACACCTCTCCATGTTTGCAGTGTTTCTCCACCAAACCATGCTACATGTAGTATGCCACTGCCATTTGTACTTTTAAGCATTTCAGTATCTACACATGGGGTAATACCTTGCTGAAGGCACTGTGTGGAGCAACAAAGGCAAAGAGGTGGGAAAAGAGGGACAATGTACTTCTCTAGTTCGTGACACAACTTGGGCAAGGACCAGAAGTTCAGGCTCTGGGTTTCACTTAGAAGGCAATAGGAATTTAAATGAATAAAGACCTTGGGAGTTCACTGTGTGTAGTCAGCTCTGTCTAAAAGTGATTCTATTGCCCTGTTGTTTGCTTAGRCAAAACTTTTACCCTCTTTACTTTGAGTTTTTTCTGTGCAAAGTATAGGAGCTCAAAGAAGGACTGCAGCAACAAATGCAGCATATGCTCTAAATGAAGGGGCACACATCTGACTGAAAAATGCATATCTCTGTCCTGCATTATATAAGAATTAAGGATGTAGGAGTCCAGCTCAGGAGCCAAAAGTTCTTGCATAACCAAAGAACAAAGAGTCATGGTCCTAACAGCAAACTCCCATTACCCACAGCCAGAAATTTGCCTAAGATCTGAATAGAGGCTAAGAAAACTGCAGGCTTTACATGCAGAAACACTGGCCTTTCAGACCCATGAACCTTGCATCCTAGTAAACATTTTGCTCACCAAGGAGGAAAACACAAGCCAAGAAATTCATATAGGGGGGAAAAAACCCAATAAAAAGAAAGAAAAAAACCCCCAAAGATTGTTGTATTTTTTCATATAATCACTAAAAGTGTCATTTTATGCTGTTTCCCATGTAATTACTGCCAGACCTGTTTAGCAAATGTGAAATACTCATTAGCAATTACTTAACTATACATATATTAAAGCTTAATTAGTAAATAAATTAAGCATATAATTAATTGCTTTAATCACTCAGCTTTTAATATTCTAATTATCACTTGATACATTAAGGGCATGTTAAGAATACTTTTCTCCAAAAAATACATTGTTAATTAATCATTAAAACTTATCTTACTACATGCTCATTAATGATTTATTACAGATGCTGGGCCAAATTCTTCTCTCAATTACAGAAGAGCTAACTCTGTTGAAACCAATAGAGCTTCACTTGCATAAATTAAAGGAGAATTTGGTCCTGCTAATTAAACTTAAAATGTTTGTCAGAGCATATCACCATAGATGGAAATCTGTAGTGCCTGGCTCATTTTAACCCAAGAGGTGCAAACTGCCTTTCTTTTAGGCTCCTTTGCTATGGCCAAGCACTGTCCTTCTGTAGCCTGAGCTCAGAGGCAACAAGCTGGGCTTCATTTCTAGCCCTGCCATTACCACCAAATTCCAGGTCAGYGTGTGGACAAGAGGGTTGCCCAGATGCTCTTTAAGGAGACAACTGATTACTTCTAGGGATAAGCTCACCTTTTTTTTCCCCTCACAACACCTAAAAGGAGCCTAAAAGTATCAGGCTCCAAGGATGTTAATTTGAAAGGCTCAGAGACTCAGAGGTTAAAGGACAGTTAATGAAAACCAAACCCAAACTCTAGCTACATTTTTCTTATCCTGGATATGGTTTTTCTATCTCAAATTTCTAATCTCCTCAGGAAGCTATTCTTCTACTTGGAATTTGGTATAAATAAGGTATCTGCCAAAATGGGCCAAATGGCCTTAGTTAAGGTTTCTTGAGGGAGTAAGAGTAATAATATTGTTTGCAAAAGGTCTTCCTACATAAATAATCATATTATGAATTGTTGCAGAGAAGGCAGGATGAGGASGGGGAAGGAGTAAACAATTTTTGAGCAAGGGATATGTATTCATAGATTTGGAGCACAGAAGCTGAAGCCTTTGAAATATCAGTGAGAAGCCTTCTATGGGTTTCCTTTCACAGTCCCAGTGGGACTCTCCCAGGCACAGCCTATTTGCACGAATGCAAAATCTTAGTTGCATAAATGTAAATGCAGAGTAAATTAAGAAATTGAGATTTAATCACAATGGGCTTATGGGCTTTGGAATGTGGATGKGCATATGCAGTTTACTATTTGTACGTGCACTTATCTCCACCAAGGTCTCAAACCCTGATGAAAGCAGCCATTTTTCTCCTTTGGTGAAAGCAGTACCTGTTTTAATTAGGTGAGATTAAACAGCATTTAGTACTTGCTAAGAGGTACCTTTTCAGACCAGCCCAAAGTCCGTTTTAAAAAACTGATCTTCTCAATTTATTGYTGGGTTTTGGGAGGGCTCCCAATACAGCTTTCAGAAGAACACACTGAAATCTTCATTTCTTTACTAACACACTAATGCATACATGCACATATTCAATCTCAGTCTTTAAGTGACTGTTCCAGAAAGAACAGAAAGAAAATATTTAATTTTAAATGGTTTAGGATTAAGCAGATCTTTCTTCATAATAACTTACAGCAGAGTGTTTCAGTGCTTTAGCACACTACAATCTGTTATTCAGGACTGCAGGGTGAATAAAAGAAAGTCCCTACCTTAGAATCATCTGTGAGTTTCGAAACCATGATCGGTCCTAAGAACATCTTTCCTCTAGTCCTTTTTGCACTGAGGGAAAGAAAAGTGACTTGGGAAAAAGAGCAGATTGTGGAGGCAACCTTCAGCAGTCACACTACACKGGACCAATCTGTGACAGTAACAGCAACTACAGTCTTGTAGAGTCACTACATGACTCTAAATATTTGTGTTTTGTGGTGAACATTTCCCAAGTGGAAAAGACAATGACCATAGTGAATCTTGCTTAGATACCCTTCCCTAAGATTAGAGGCCAGATCTAAGCAAGGTTTAGGCATCTCCTTAGGGAATTCTAGGGCAGAGTGTGCTTACAGGGCTTTTGGCAATGGAAGTTGTGTGTTKTCCAAGGGATGAAGAGGAGGCTTCTCACTTCTGAGGTGCTCTCCATAGGCTTGAACTCCAATGACAAAATGGCTAAAGCTACCCAGGTCCCCCACCACAGTGGGGAAGTCTCGAAGTCAGAAAGGAAACCCTCTTAGGTCTCATTGCATTAGTCCTTTAAACAAGAAATAAAGGTAGGTGCATGATGAAAATAAGTWTATAAAAAAATATGGTTCAAATTTAAGATAAAAAAAATATGTGGTCCTTGTTGTTAAAGAATTCCATTCTTTGCATGTMCAATGAATTATTCCTTTGACAACTTCTTCTTTACAAGATAATAATGCTTTTTCCTATCCTGTAGGGACCATTCTCATTCCTACCTGAGGCATGTAGACAGTAGCAACTTGGCAGAACATATGTAGAGAGAAATGGTTCACTTATCTCCAAATTTATGTTAAAAGATACTTGCTTCTGACTGATTTATTTAGGTTTCTTTATTTTAAGAAAAAAAATGGAAATACACAATAATTGACGCAGTAAACAAGACAATATAGGCCCAAGTCTATTGATACTACAAGCAATGTTCTCCTGTTCTTGACCATCATTGTACAAGAGGATTCTAATGACATGGTGAAATGACTCCTGAAAGAAATTCAACTTGATTGTCCTAATAGTATTCCTTTATACTGATTATGAGTCTGCATGTAGACATTATTCACTGCAGAAATCAGTCTTCTTAAAAGCAAAATAAATATAATAGAAACATGCTGGCAATCTCCTTAAAATAAGCAAATAAGCAGTATTGGTTTGTGTCTTGACAGACAAAGGTGGTAATTGTTTTCCTGTTATAATTACAGTTTTTTAATAAATTTATCTCAATGTCATCGGGAAAATCTACCCTGGTTTAAATGAATATAGGTAAACTCATTCTTATTCTTTATATAAACTTAAGTTGGATTCATACATATTCAAATGCGTATGAATGTATTTATTACTTCAACTTAAAGCAGGAAATTATTAGTGACCAAAATCAAAGTAAGCAAGAGTTAAATTAGTGTAAAATGTTCCTGWTTAGGGATGTGCCTCAATTAAATTTTATGACAGAAAGTAATTTCAATTAAGCAAATGCAKCTTTTTTCCAATGCTCTAAAGGTCTATAGAGATACTTTAGTAAATCAATATTTTCTGAATTATTATTATTATATAKTATAATTKTCRTGAAAAAACCAGCTCTGTAGAGTGYCATGCACAATTGGGATGGTTTAACGATGTCATCTTTGCATGGAGAAAAGCAATACACTGTAACAGTGGGCTTGGTTTCTTCTTTTCCTGATTATTCTAGCAAAGCTAAGGTAAGGATTGCTAGCAGCTGYAGTTATGAAATTCCCTGTGTGTGCAAGTAGTACAAATAACATTTGAGCAAATCCCAGCTTGCAGACTTCAACCATTTTGTTGTCACGGCCTACACTCTGGTCTTCCTCACTTGGGCACCTGACTTGCACCTGCATTCAAGAGCCCATGGAAGCAGCCTTCCCAAAGCAGGCACCGAAACTTTTCGCACAGGCACCGGAGCCATGTGCCTTTGAGAGCCTCCAGTCCTCCTAACCTGCCAGTACCCCTAAACTCAGCCGGTGGGACTGCTCAGTCCTAGCCTCTCTCCAGGAGCTGTTTCTGGGGTTTGAGCACTTCCTTCAGGGTGCTGCTGCTCTGCCTGACCAATGCTGGGGTACGAGTCAGGCACCTGGGGTAGGGAGGGTGGCAAAGGGCAGCTCCCAGCAAYGCCTGCTGCAACTTTCACACTTTGTCTCCAAGCTGCCTCTTGAAGAGTTTACTGTTGCTTCTCATCCTGACATTCCTTAATCAAAAAGACTTGTCCTAGAGTAAAGGTACTTGTTCCTTCCTGGCTCAGATTGAAACACTACCAAAAAAACAAGGATTCCAGGTGGACCTCAGTTTATCTCAGATGTGYTACAAGCGCTCTTGAGTTTTCAAAGTGCACTGGGGGGAAATTTCTGGGTCCAATTCAGGTCATGGTTTGAAGTAAAATAGATTTTTATTAATAATTGTTACATCTATACATTTGTGGATGTTACCAGTGAAGGCAATAAGAAAAACAACTATAAACTTATAAAAAGAAGCAATTTATCCCTGCCCTTGCCACCACATGTACTGGAAAGGAGTTATAYTGGCTCTTTTTTAGCTAGTAATGTCTAATGCAGGAAGACAGGAATAAGCAGAGTAGAAAGCACCTGTCAGCTCTATTTCCCACTCTCCTTGATTAGCATGAAACATTAATAGGGCTCTCAGAAATTCTGGTCTGAAATGGGCTTTGCTTGAAAACGTGTCTGCCTTTACTGCACAAAAGCTGCTGTCATTAAAAAAGGGCAGATAACTAAAGAAGACTCTTTCTTGAAATTTATACCATTTTTTCATACAATGACAAATTATTTTAATAATAGGAATCGCACACTCTGCCATTTGTATAATGTTTCCCATAAAATTCTCCCATTAAATTTGCTCTTCTACTTGACTCATATCTTTTTAAAAAAATGACACACACAAAATGATACATCACGCATTCTTACAAAGAATTGGAAGTGAACATACTGTAATGGGTTAAMATACGTTTTAATAAAATTTTCATTGTTGCACATTTCGCTTTTCGGTACTGAGAGCCAGGGCTGTACCAGTAACCCCAGGCAATGCCTAAGGATAAAACAAATCATACGGTAGTGAACTATTTTCACCTATTTATCCTTCTACTGAAAATATATTCATAAATACAAAATGAAGCTAAGATACGTAGCCAGTAACATTACACATAACAAAGATATTCCCTAGTATTTTTATTCTATTATTTTTTAATAATGTACCTTCTGCATTTCTGAGATACTTCAGCTTCTGTTTTCAATCCTTACATATCTTGTAAGGCACCAAACCATTTTAATTTTTGTCTCCCCAAAGTGGACAGTAACAAATACTTWAATCTATAGAATCAAATTAAATCCCATTGCACAACCTATTATAGAACATTCACTACGAGTCAAAAATATACACAGGTCTATTTATCTAGCAAGTGGAGTTTTCTGAAAAAGAAACTTTTGATTTGTGGCATATGTAGGTTTATTTGTGTGTAGACAGACAATCTGCCTTAAAATATCTGTGTCATCAAAAACGTTCCTGTACACATCAGCATATTAACTGCATGCTAGATGGGGTTATCTCAGAGAATAAATACTGAAATAAAAAAAAAAAAAGATTTTCCCTGAATATTCATTTTACTATAGAGGCATTGTACAAATTAAAAATAATAGGTTTTGTTTTTTCATTAGTGCATAAGAATTCTGGAATTATAATTACATTTTATTGACACAAATTAAAATGATGTGGTGACAATAAATAAAGCTAATTCAAGTTGCATCTCAGATCTAATTTTTGTGATTGTTTATCTTGTTGCCTATGATCAGATATTTAAAGGTGAAATCAAAAACAGAGATGTAAATAAAAAAGAAGCTGATGTAATTACTCTTTATTTGATAATGCACATTTAAGATTTCAAATTTTAAAATATTCAGATCTGCTTCTCCCCTTGTTGTCTCCCTTCTCTTCCCAAGTCTGATTTCACAGAAAAGATGTTTCAGCTTGTCTCCTAATATGTTACTAAAAACCATGTGTCTTCTATAAGAATGGTTATACAGAATGAAATGCAAGTATATTCATTCAACAAAGCGTCATAAGAATGAAAAACAAAGTGAGTTTAGAGACATCTTGTAAGTCTTAAAATATTTGCTTCTAATAGCAAGAAATCTTTCTGATTATACATATCACAGGGAAATATATAATGAAAAAAACTTAGAGTACTTATAATTTCGCACTGATTAATTGTTTTCTTTATGTATTAAAATTATACATAAAGGATTTTCTACTTTTTTTCCTCATTTTATTTTATAAATGCATAACTTCTCATAGAAAGCAGAGATGAGGATAAAATTATTTAGGCATTTTACCACTCTGCTTACATACGAACAATGTTGGTGAGGAACTTGCTGTTCTTCATAGGCTCWGCTAGCATTACTAGAATTTACATTTCTACATTTTTTGATGCATTCCAATAGTCCAACCCAGAAAGAGAGAAGATGAGTTGAAGAGCATTCTAAAAAAAATTGCATGAAACAGTCAGTAACAGCACACGAAAAATGGCAAAGGAGAATTCTGATGTGTGTGTATGTGTTGCTTTCYCTCTCTCTCTCTC
>JACDOX010000031.1:1437737-1514641 GCA_014549065.1 Cardinalis cardinalis
TAGACTCATAGATGTTGGAAAAGACGTCCAAGATCATTGAACATCACACTGTCAACTAAATCATGGTACTAAGCGTCATCCCCCATCATTTCTTCAWCACCTCCAGAGATGGTGACTCCATTACCTCCCTGGGCAGCCAGTTATGGTATTTAATCACCCTTCTGGTAAAAAAATTCTTCCTCGTGTCTAACCTGAACCTCTCCTGATGCAGTTCATGACTATGTCCTCTTGTTCTATCACTGGCTACCTGGGAGAAAAGGCTGAACCCCACCTGGGGACACCCTCTTTTCAGGTAGTTGTAGAGAGTGATAAGGTCTCCCCTGAACCTCCTTTTCTTCAGTCTAAACAACCCCAGGGCCCTTAGCYGCTCCTCATATTACTTGTTCTCTAGACCCTTCACCAGCTCTGTTGCCCATTATCTGAAAGKTTAGTCAAAGACAGCTCCCATCTCAATCTACCATCTGTCTTGAAGGAGAAATATTAGCCTGAGGTTTCAATACAACTGTTCATCAAAGTAGCTCATCTGATTTGGACTTTCTGGGATTTGTCTTTCCCCTCCTCAGTGCAACAACCTTCAGTCTTAGTGCAGGGTGCAGCCTCTGGGTGCAACAGTAAAACTTAATTTAAAAATAGGAAAAGCAGTTTTCAGAAAGAGAAAGGATTGGGGAACAGCAAGAAAAGCAACACTTTCTTGAGGGATTAGCTTTATATAATTCTGTTGAGTCAATTGCACAAACCTTTTCAGTTGACAATTTTTATATCCAAGCTAAAGATTTCTTTCCTCCAAGCACTCAGTYGCCAGGTCACACACAACAGCAGGTTCTTGGTGGCAACTCTTTAGCTAATCAGCTGCATATTATCCACACCCAGACATACTAAATGGATGACATGAAAAATACCTACTGGAGAGAAGGACTCCAATGGCATTGTAAGGAAAAACAGTAAAATAAATAGCTAATAAGCTGCAGTCTATTTAAGGAACAGATATGTCTTTTTTGTGGGCCAGCTGCCCCTGTCAAACCCCTTCTGTTGTATGCTCCTCTCTTCCACTAAGGTTGTCAGCRCATAAATAAACCCTGATTCCTCTCAACAAACAAAAACATTGTTTCCTTTATTAGAGATGCCCAAGGATATTTTCTATTGGCCTTCCATGTCTGCCAATAACAGCAGTTGGAGTTTCACAAGAGTTTGTGCACCGAATCATTCACTGCTTACTCTGCTGAATGAGATGCTTCATTATATTAAAAAACCAAGTGTTTTGAGAAACAACAGTAGCTGAATGGGCTTCCTGACTGTACTTGAACTAATATTAACCACCTTTGCTTTCTGGTTGAGGGATTGGTGCCACATGCCTAAATGTTGCAACACATTACTTCTAGTCTGGCCTCAARGAGCAGCCCAGATTACTGCATGGGGACCCAGGTGCTTTATGCTGGACACAGGGATAATTAGATATACTGTGTGGTCTTACCCTCTTCTGATCCAGAATTACCCTCAGGATCCAGAATTATAGCTGTTCTGCATTGGTGCTGTGTGAGTTTCCGTGCTGGAAGGGATGGTTTCAACTCAGCTAAAAGGAGAAGTGCTGCAAACAAGGGTGTCTCTGGGGACTAAGGTGTTTGGGAATAATCTGTCCTTAGGATTCACAACCCAAAAGCCTTGCCTGGTATTAGGCCTGGATCCACAGCAACCTAGATATGATTCATAGATACAAAGTCCAGGATGGTCAAGTTTTATGCAGCAAACAAATTAGAGATTCCATGATATTTGATAGAAATGTGYGAAGCTCAACTATGTCTCCTTCTCTGTTCCCTTATAATTTCTGTGCCACATAACCCGGTAATCTATAGCCCAAACAAATCTAGAGTCCTCAATAAATTTTCACAGGTTATAAAGTTCATTGCAGAATCTGGCCCTTGGTTATATCCATGGAAGAAGTTAATTCCTTCAATTTTTAATGAATTACAGATGAGTAGTAATTTTAGAAGCCTTTCATTAAATAACAGGGAAATATAATTTCCAATAAAAGGGGATAGCCTTTAACTACAGGACTGTTGGGATGGAACATACCAAACAGGAAATTTTGATCACAGAGTCAGTAACTTCTGCTGGCCTTTGACAAATTTTCAAACAGCCTCYGCAGATATGCCACCATTGCTAATGTCCCAGAAGATCAAAGGGGTTTGCTGTCTCACACTGCAGCTTCTGCAATCACATCTGTGCTGTTTACCCATCCAAATTTTCAATTGCTGAAAAGCAGATGTAACTGGCAGTCAGTCTGGAAATGCAGAGAGAGAGGAGGAGGAAAAAGGCTTTCAGGAATGGAACAAAACCAAACTGCGGACAGAATACCCTTCAAAAGAGTCCAGTGTCTTTCTTGGAGCCTTAGTTGGGTGCAACCCAAGAGAACCTGGCCACAACACATTCTGTCCTCTAACATGTGCCTTTCTGTTGTGATTTGGAATATGTGCAGCACCGTAGTTAAATGTAAATGTCAGTAAACAAAGATTAATCTGGACAAGAGATAGTGTGATTACTTTCCAGTCTGGCCTCAAGCACAAAACTGGTGAGTTTCCCAATTGTTGCCAATCAATATAGTTTGTTTTTTCTGATCTTTGTCCTAGGCATGGGGAATGCAAACAAGGAGGCCACTGGCAACTTGAAAAAAATTGGATACAAAAATAATATTTTTGTTTATGCCATGCTATTTTGGGTTAACCCTGATAGACAGTTAAGCACCACACAGCTGCTGACTCTTTTTGCCCACCCTCTACTACCAGTAGAACAAGAGAAGAGAAAATAAAGGGTAAAACTCATGAGTCAAGAAGAGAATAGTTTCATGAACAAAGGAGCAGTGGAAGAGGAAAGGAGAACAGAAAACAAAACAAAAAACCTGATACAAAGGCAATTGTTCACCACCTTCCAAGCAGTAGACTGACACTCTGCCAGGTCCCAAGCAGAACATGACCAACCTAGGTAAATCCCCCTCACCTCACTTTTCATAGCTGAGCATGACATTGTGAGGCATGAGGCRCCTCTGATTAGCTTGGGTCAGCTGCCCAGTTCTGTCTCCTCCCAGCCTCATGTTGGCTCAGTTTATTCACTGGATGGTGGCAGAGTGAGAAACAGAAGACTGATGATTGCAGACACTGATCAGCAGTACTTAAAAATTAGAATATTTGGCCAGAAATGCGAAATGTGGCACCATATCACCCGCTATGAGGAAATTTAACTCTGTTCCAGCTGAGACCAGTGCACATGTAAAGGCTGTTTCAATATTGGGTGCAAAAAAGGTCTCCCAAGGGCACTCTGAATCCTATCATTCTGTGAAGCAACATCGCACATCCACAGAAAAACAGCATGCCTAAAAAWCCTTGGAGGTTCTGCAGCAAGTGGCACCAGGTCCCTTAGAGAGGACAGATATATGCATTTCTGAAAATAAGCACCTGAAGTCATCCTCTCTGCTTAGTGTCACCAACACAGACTTMATTCAGTTGTGACTTCTCTGGAAAAAATCAAGTGTGTTTTCACATACCCTGAAGTACCCAAGATATCTGTATGGAGTCACAGAATATGGCATGATGTGTAGGAGGCCTGAGCCCATCTTCAGCTTTAGCTGACAGGTGCCATGTGCAACCTAAGATACCTGCATGGGAATTGTACTCTATCAGAGCAAATGGATTGATTGACAGAGGTCCAAATCCTGTCCAAGACTGTACCCTGTGCTACACCCCAAGCAATGGATATACTTGTATTTTCCTCCTGTGAATATCTGCCATGTTGCTTATAATCAACCCTGAAGATMCTCCTGCAGCAAGGCAATGTCAAAGGCAGGATGGATCCTTGCAGCCTGAGGAGCTTTATGGGAGCTTCTTTATTCAGCACGGAAGCTCTTAACCATGTGTCTGCTACCAGACACTCTGTGCCTATCTATGTTAAGGTAGATTTTACTTCAGATTTACCTTCCAGGCAATCCTTTGTTCCAGGTGGACATATGTAATTTGTCCCAGGTGAATTTTCATGCTCAAAACCAGATTTTTTCAGGCTTCTCTGTGGCATAAACTGTAAAACAGAAGCACTTCGATAAATAAGTTAGTCACTAAGGTGGGATGTCTCTGTTTTGTCCAAAGACTCCAGCCAGGGAGTGGATAACTGAGTTTTGTCTTAATGCCATTTTGTAAACTGCTTGTGGTTAGGAGAAGAAAGCACTTTAGCTCAGGACTACTTAGGAAATTACTTTTATTTATATATTTAGCATCATTGCCATGTATCAAGAGATCTTTAATATCTTTTATTTCATTTAAAAGCAATTACTGGCATTTCAGCAAATATGTTTTTGCTACAGTATTTAGGCATGAAGCATACCAATTTATACTCTAAGACCATTGAAGATGGTAATAAAAAAAGGTGAAAATGACTAACAAAGCAGTTGCTRCATTCTGCCAACAAATATCTCTATGTGTTATATGATCTTGTCTGCTGGTCTTTGAATTGGGATTCCAAGTGTGAACAGTACCCCAAGTGGGCCATATTCATTGGGAATCATACATAAAGATAGAAATCCTCTATTCCTGMTCCCCTGCAATGGGCAGGGACTAATTTCTCAGACCATTTTCAAAGTATGTCTCTCCAATTTTRAGTTGGTCTTGTTCCATGAAAGCTGCTACAGATTCTGTGAAATGAGTCTAGAAAATCCTTGTGATGACAGAAAGATTGTTTCTATAAATCATAGTATTTTTCATTTAATGTTGTCATAATGCTGGGGCAGAGGTGACTTGAAAGGGAGGGTATGGAAACTCTGGTGAGCATGGCTGTATCTGGTATTAATTGTAAGTATTATATAAAATTTTCTTTTATTTTGAAAGTTTACAATAAAAAAATAATTTCTTCCAGTGACTACTTCTAGCTTATCCACAAAAAAAMCCAAAATATGCTCTCCTGTCACTGGGATCAAATCAGTGCCTGACTTACATCAAGATAGTTAACAGTCTTCTGACTCTGCTTTTCATCAAATATGACAGTGAGGTATAAATTCTTCAGCTYCATAATAAACCTTTCCAGTCACAATCATTCTTCCAAATCAGGAAAGTATCAGTGAAGTGCTATAACTATTATAAAAATTGTTTAAATTTCTTTAGGGTGTAAAACAATTCTTCTTCAARTATTGCCATTACAATTTCCTTTTCCTATCATCGAGGGGATACTCTTGATACTTTTTGCATCAATCAGGATCATCAAATGTCATTTGTAATCCAGCCATATGGATAGTCCATTTTCAGTTGGGTCAGTAATATTTTTTGTCATGAGGAGATATTTGAATAATATTATGCTTTATGCTCAGATGCAGCTGCATGAAATAGAGTTAAATAGATGGACCAAATTCTACTGAATTCAGGACCTGCTTTCAACTTGAACTGGACAGAAGTTCTATGGTCTTTCTGTGCATGGACTGGATGTGTAGCTATCAGAAGTAATCTTCAYACAGTGATAATCACTCATGTTGGGMTTGCAGCATAAAGAACCTTAACTCATAAGCCAATGCCAAGGTTCTCTTTCTTTTCTACCCTCAGGGTTTTTTTGAAAGTGGATTTCCAGATGAAAGAGATGCAGGAGTTATCAGTTAGCTAAGCTTGAAATTGGGAAAGGCTGTTRTGTAGCTGTGCAATGCTAGTTCTATGCTACAGCTACTCAACATCTGGTCTTCATGATTACACTGTTGCTCTTTGATATCTTCAGGCGTTAAGGAGTCAGGCCTTCAAAAACCTGTCCAGACATTTCCATTAAATGATGACACAGAAAAAAGTATTTTTTAAATTTTTGTATTTTCTTGACTTCCTTATCTTCCCCCTAGTATGGCAAAGCTGTGCRTTGACAAGTCAAAGGTTCCTGAAACTAGAACTTTTCATGGGTATTGTAGCTTCAGATGTGTATGCAACTATAGTGTAATTGAGTACATATATACTTTTACAAGCACATGTGTGTAGTGCAGCTATCCTACAAGCTGAGTGGACGCAAATTTCTTTCTATTTGAAATATGTGGAGCATATTTTCATTTTATCCTTGGGTGAATCATCAGACAATCCCTTCCTTTAATATCATCTCCTAGTACCTCTCTTTGAAGATTCGGCCTTTCTTCGTCCTCATGTTTTGTTCCCTTTTAACTTRGAGGTTTTTTCTTACTCTGTTTTCTTTGTCTGACATGCCTAACTTCCTTGCATATATCCCAGCTTCAGTATAGGGTTTTTTATGGGTTTTCTGCATGTTGTATGCAGCATTTTCTCATTTGTTCTTTTTCACATCCACAACATTTAGGACTCACAGCAACTTTCACAACCATGGTGTCTTCTCCTAACTTGACTTCTGATAGAGACTGAGTGACTGTCCCTTCCTGAAGAGCAGTTTGATTTTATCTCCAGTGTGAAGCTATGAGCRAGAGTTAGACATATTTTTGATAACTTGCATGTTGTTCTCCATCACAGGAGAAGAGGAACCTTTCAAATGCAATCCAGGCTTCAAAATGTCAAAGAAAGAATTCAGAGTCCTGTGAAAGTAAATCAGAAGGAAATAWTGAGAACTTGGATTGACAAGACAAAAATGATTATTAACTTCAAGGAGTGACTATGAAACTTGATAGTAGTCTAGATAAATTTGTAGAAGTATCTAACAACGTTTATTAAGAATTTGTTTTCTATGATTAAAAAAATAAATAAAACAATGTAAATGCTTAAAGTTTAAATTGTTACCACAGGGTTTTGTGAGCTCTTATTAAAATGATTACGGCCGATCACACTAATTTTTASTCTCCTACAGAAAAGAAGTTTGGCTATGAATTCTGTTCTATTAAAATAGACTTAGACCAAAATAATTTTCAACCTGCTTACGCTCCTTAAATATGTAGAAAACAAAACAATTTTCTGACTTGCACTAAGATGACCCACACATTAATTCACATGTATTAAATTGACACATCTCGCATCCAAATTCACAATGGAATTTTTGTTAGATTAGAAAAAAGTCTTGAATAAACCCAAGATATGTCTTCATAAATATTAGAAATATTTTAAAGGGAAATTCTTTATCTTTTATCAGCATTACAGAATAACTGCAGAGTGAGTAAATTTTGTATCACAGGGACAAGGATCATAACAGTATGAATGACTTGAATTACCTTGGGTATTTTCCTAGCTATAAAGCGATTTATTCCTTATTGCTTGAAGGTAATACTTGTGCTGAAAAATGGGACACAATGCTTAATTGAATTTTTTTTTTTTTTATGTACATAAAGGCTGCTTACTTTTCTTAGAACTGAATGGCATAAGAGTGCTGCAACACTGCAGTACGCAGAGTGCTGTCACTTGCTGTTACTATGGGGGAAAGTATTGAAATAATTTTGCACATAATGAATGATCATGGGGATGTTCAAAAAGGCCGAGGGAAACAGAGATTTCACTGAACATTATAGATGCATAKCTGTTGTCCCATATAGGGCAAATTGCATCCTCATATTACAATTTTCAAAGTAATTTCTAAGACTTTTGATTATGAATCTGTAGATGTTATGTTCAAAGAATGTGTATCTCACTGTTCTTGCTCCCTAGAAACAACTCCCTTTCTGGAAACAGCAAGTCAAGACACTTTTGTGATGGGGAGATTTTGGTAGGAAGCTCAGATTTGGAGCCAATGCTCCTTATGCATGCCTTCCAACTCAGAATATTCTGTGATTTTGTGAAATACAAGAAACATACATTTCTATCTTTGGAAATACCGGATGGGAGGCACTCTGAACCATGTTTATCTACACATTTACTTAATATTTGCCTGATTTATGGTCCTATTTTTGCTGGGCAGCTCTTCCCTCTGGAGGTCTCAGAAATTCCTATCTAGGAAGTCTATAAGGACTAAGAATTTGATTTTTAAAATTTAGATTTTTTGTGCAGATAGATTTGATGTCATGCTTTGTTACTGAATCCATTATGGATGTGCTCTGTGTATCAAGCTGAATTAAGAGATCCTCTGTTTGCAGAAACAAGAATACTTTGGATGCCAAAGAAAACTGTTCATTTAATTATCACAGCCACAAAAGAGAAACAGAAGATCTAGTATACTATAAGATGCGTAATTCTGCTAAAAAAAGAGCAGCAGATCCTTTCTGTTTTCATAATGAAAATGGCAAAATAAATATATACCAACATCTTTCCATATAATATTTTCATTATGAAGGGTACAAGAGGAAATTTTTTTATTTATATTGATGGTTTTTTTATTACTGAACAGAATAAGTAAAATTAACAAGAGCAAAAGCAAAAACATCTGATTTCACAGCTACATCTTCTATCTCTAAACAAATTAGATTGCAAATTAGAATAAAAACAGAGAAGTATTACAAATATATTTGGATATCAAAAGGGATGGGGATTTATATGCAGAAGTAAACTCCATTTAGCCCTGCATTCTTAGCAAACTATTTCTAAGCATAATTTCCTACTGACAGAAAAGGGAAATATTAAGTGCATAAACATAAATTTTACATCCACCTCAGAAGTTTTTAGTTTTGCTGCTGGGAAATACTGGAAGATATGTAGATGGCTGTAGCAATAAAATAGTAACAATAGTAATGCCTAAAGACTAATTCAATTCAATATGTGCAATGAAATACTCTTAGCACATTGCATTAAAATGTCTAATCAGTAATATTACTACTTATATTTATTTCCAAGGATGCTTGCATACAAACTGGTGAAGCTGAGCAGTCAGTACACAGACAGAGCAAATAGGCAAGAAGAGCTCTGAGAGAATTCAGTCCAGATAAGTAYGACATATGCAGAAAGAATGGTCTTTTGAATGTCATAGTGTTCTTGGAAGATGTAAATAGGGAAAACTTCAAATTCACTCATCAGGCCACTTTTTAAAAATTTTGATCAGTCAGTTGTTGGGCTGAATGTGGTGAGAATGAAAAGGATTTTTGTTCTGATGTACCTGTTTAATGTTCAAATCATGGAACCCAGAAACAAATTGGTGAGCAAACTGGTAAGACACTGTTCTCGTGTTTGTCTAGACAAAGTTTTTAGATTTACAGAAAATTTACTTAACTTTGACTTCCTATTATGGATTACAATAGTAATTYGAATATTTGGGAGGTGAGCCTGTATATATTAATTTCAAAAGTTCTGCAACTACTTTCACATGTGAAACTTAAGAGCAGTGTACCTAAAGTTAGAATTTGATCAATTTAAATCTTATTAGTACCAATATTTCTACTGGGACTACACTTTCACTTAAAAAGTCAAACGTATTTCAGGAATATTGCAGCAGTTTAGTCATCTGTTCAATCACAGATAATTTAATCTGATCATAGTTTTAATTATATGGTATTCACTAGTCTTTTAATGTTAGTGCTATCATCACTAATTGTGTCAAATTGTGGATTGAAGCAACTTTTTGACTGTTGCCAGAGACAAACTAAAAGAGACAAATTCTGTAACTTCAGTCTCATCAAGGCTGAATTGTGCCATCAGTATGAGCAAAGGACATGGCTGTGCTCAGGGCATAGTAAAAGCAAGACTTTGGCCTGAAGAAAGTAAAGGTGGAAAAGTTATCTCTATAACTATTGTGTCTTGCCAAATTTCTAAACACATGGATAGGATAGGATAGGATAGGATAGGATAGGATAGGATAGGATAGGATAGGATAGGATAGGATAGGATAGGATAGGAAAGGAAAGGAAAGGATACAGAGAGCTTTCCTGCAGGCACCCATGCAGCGCTGTCAGGTGCCAGAATCTTGTACTTTCAGAAGCTGTCAGTGCAGGGTGAAGCATGTACCTTTATATGACCATCCATGTTTATCAAAGCATCACCAGAGACAGGGACCTAGCCAACTTTTTTGTTTGATTTCTGCAGTGTAGGTAGCTATCTAGCATGTCTGTCTGCCATATATGCAAGCTATTTAGGTATTCAGATGACCAGATTTTGGTGTCTGGTGTAGGATGAATAGCTCCCTAAGCCCCTTTGACTAGACTGAACGGATGTTGGATTAGTCATCTATAGCAATATTAAGTGGTCTGTAGTATCCAAGACATCTCTACAGGAGATTCATGACATTTTAAAAAGGTTGTACAAAACAAAATTAGGGAGAAGTAACTGTTGTCTAGCTGCATGTAATAACACTACATATCTATGTTGATAAAGCTGATGCCTGTAGAGATGTCCTCTGGCTAAGAGGAAGCTTAGATACCTTTTATCATAGATCAGTAGCTACATTGTAGTCACCTAAATCTAAGTGAATTCTAAGATTAGACAATTGCATCTTGAGAGGTTCATTTGGTTGCTCCATCACCTTTGGAGATGGACTAGAACAACATGATTAGACTGCAGAGTGTCAATGGGTTTCCATTATCATGTCTGAAAATGTTTGGGTAGCCTAGGCAATCTCATATAGCAATAGTTCTCTTTAATCAAGGAAACAAATAATAAGACATTTCTCTTTTTTTTCCATTCCTAACAGAAGCCTGGATACACTTACACTGTCTGCATAATTTCCATAAATTTCAAAGATGCCTAAAAATATGAATTAATGTTATAAAAGAAGACCCATCTCCTAAAAGTATGTATTAAGTGCTGAAAAACGTAGAAAGGATTTTCAATTGAATACCCAACTTTCACTAATATCCATGGAAGTTATTTATAAGTTTGAAAGTGTTAGTAGCCCTTGCCTGCATCCTTAGAAATAAATAAAAATTCCCAAAATCTATTAAAAAGATACTGTGTAGAAAAAAATCAGTAGATTGAGCTCCTTCTCAGTTAAAACATGAAGAAAACATATTGTGTTATATATAAACATATCAATAGCTAAGGTTGGAAWCTGATTTAAATTTTTGTAAATGTTATAGTTTTTCATTTTTTAAAAGATACAGGATATAGGAGAGAATGTTTAGAATGCATTAGACAAATTATTAGATGATCTGAATCTTTAAGAAATCGGGACCGTACAGAAAACACTTCTCCTATTTTCCCCCCATCTATTCATTCTTATGAAGATGTGGTTAGTGTTTAATATTGTGTAATTGTTAAACACAACCCTGTCTGGCTGAAGCCCTGCATCCCAGCCTAAAGCTCAAGAGACATTTTTTATCTCCAAATTGTATATGAATCCATAATAGAAGCCCAAGATTCCATACAGCCCTAAATATAACATCATGAATGTGATGTCCTTATAAGTCAGCAGTATAATTTTTACAAAAGGCAAATATCACACTCAAATAGTGGAACTCAAAAACTAGAACTGTTTGTATTTTCTTGYTTGACTATAATGTTAGATGTATACATTATTTATTAATGGAGGATGGATTTTTCTTTTGATTAAATGCAACTGTTACTTTAACAAACAGATATGAGATCCCCAAGCTCTCAGTGTGCAGGGAATTTTGGCCATGCATGCCATGCCAATGGATTGTCAGTAATGGAAAGTGACGGAGTGTGGAGGGGAAGGGGCTTCGTTGAAATACCCTTACTTTCATGGTAATCTACCAGCTACAAATGCTTATCTCAAAGGACTGCACCTTGCTGTAATTGCTACACTTTGTCTGAAACTATAAAACATTGTTCCCCTTCCCAAAGCTGTTGAGAATAAGGCCTAATGTTTTCATACGAGAAGAAAAAATAATACATTTAAATTTAGAATTCAGTAATAGAGAAATTCAGCTTTGAATAAAGAATCTAGTAGTGTTGGAGTATATTTTCAAATCTTTGATATTCTCCCAATGGATGAGCTAACTGTGGGATATCTACTGCTATAGCCAGATTGCCATAAGATAAGAGGTATAGGAAAGCAAACAAAGGAGACCCCATGAGAACCCTGTCCATTCTCTTTTGTTTGATTCTATGATGATACTATAGTAGTGATCTCGATTTTGATGACTATCTTCCAGCTGCAGCTTCACTGGGACATGTTGCAATATCTGAGTCCTGAGTTACCCCAGCCCAGTCTCGGCACTAGGGGTGGGATTCCCCTCACTTGATTTCAAACATACAAATATCAGGTGTCTTGAGGTTTCTCTACAGTCTTTGAAGATAGATAACTCCAGAAAATGAGTAATCTGCTAAATGTTTCTTCTTTGTATTAATTAGCTCCTGGAAGTGCATGTATTTCTGCTTTATACCAGTTAAAGGTTATATGATTAGTTGGCTAAATTTTACAGAGATTAATTCAATCTCAAAGTCTGTACATGAAAGTATCAAGCTCATTTCATTAATGTACTTCAAGCATAATTCCAAAAGAATAATTGAGAAAATAATTGGTTTTTTTAAATAAATATCCAATTTTCYAATGCTTATTGCTTAATATTTTAGGTGTATTTAATATGAAAAAACTTGATTCAGTTACATATTAAGTCATGAGCTTTCACAAAACATGAAATGCTTTGCAGCCAGGTGACTACTTAATCACCAACAAACTGTTTTTCTAACCAACAAACTAACCAACAAACTAACCAACAAACTGTTTTTCTCCAAAGCAATTAGCTGGCTCCTAAAAGCTATTGTCTTTTTTATATGAGCCCAAAGTGCAGCTCTTGGGCAAAATGAAAGAATTCCTATTAAGTGACCAGACTTTAAAAATTCTGTTTATGTCTAATACATACTATGAAGATTCAAGTGTGAAAGGCCACAGCAAAGGAGATGGATGGTAACATTGTCGCTGCTAGAGCAGGAAGGTTCATTATCACCCCAAGTCATCATCAAGAGAATATAAATAACAGAGWATCAGACATTGGCATGCCTGGTTGAAATTCTGGATATTCCAAAGTAGAATAAATTACATCTTTGGTTATGGTAGGGTCACAGCAGTCTCAAAACAAGACTATTTGCATATAAAAAGTTCCATGGAGACTAGCAGGTAAAAGATTCAATGAAGGAGCACATTTGTCATAAGCTGAAATTTAAAGTTGGACTACAGTAAAAACAGCAGTGATAATTATACAAAATTTACTGTGGAACCAGGCAAATCAATGGGTGAACTTCTTACTGGTAATCTAGGTCTGAGAGTGGAGTTGAAAGCAGATAAAGTCAAACAGAAGAGTTTGAAGTATCAGATCTCAAAGTCATACAYTTTTTTAACCCATAGAATTGCACCCAAATTCCATAAGTAAATCTGTTCCAGTCATCTTATCACTTTTTACAATACTAACAAGAGAGATGGRGACTTAAATCCACCAGTCAGGTGTCATGAGGACCATGGCGAGGCCAGCTATCTCTGCAGACTACACAGGACAATGCCAGAGCAGATATACTGCAGCCTGGGAGGACCCCATGTGGAAACAGGTCCTGAAGGATCTGTGGACAATACAGATGAGTCCATGCTGAGACAATTCTTGAAGGACTGGAGCCTGCATAAAGCATACACGTTGCAGTAAGAGAAAAGTGTGAGCAGGGAGAAGTGATAAAAAGGAACTGTTATGGACTTACCACAACCCCAATTCACCATCCCCCTGTGCTGCTCAGGGCAGGGCAGGCACAGGAGGAAGAGAGGGGAGAAGTGGATAGAGGAGTTGARAACTGAGATAGGTATTTTTAAATTTTGTTTTAATTTCTCACTATCCAAACCTATTTTAGTTAGCATTTAATTAAATTCGTTTTCCCAAGCTGAATCTGCTTTGTAAATGATGGTAATTGGTGGYGTGCTTTAACCCTCGCCATCAACCARRCCCCACACAKACATWCTCTCACTCCCCCACCAGCMGGACTGGGGAATGAATTGGAAGGGTACAAGCTTGAAAACCCATGGGCTGAGATAAAAACAGTTTAAYAGGRAAAGGAAAAGCAAAAGCTGTGCACAGAAGCAGAGCAAAATAAGACATTAATTCACTGCTTCCTATGGGCAGGCARGTGTTTAGCCATCTCCAGGAGAACWGGCCCCCCTCACACAYAACAGTTACTTAGGAAGACAAGYRCCATCAYTCCAAACATCCCACCTTAGTCCTTCYTCYTCCCAGCTTTATATACTGAGCATGAAGCCCTGTRGTCTGGAATATCCTCTTGGTCAGTTTGCATCACCYGTCCCAGCTGTGTCTCCTCCCAACCTCCCATGCAACCCCTGCTCCCTTTCAGCATAGCAGTAGGAAAAGCAGAAAAGACCTTGTCTCTTTTTAAACCCTGCTCRGTAATAACAAAAATAACCCTAAATGTTTGTCTCTATGTTTGGCACCGTAAAAAAATCCGTACCAACCACTACAAAAAATTAACTCTACCCCAGCTAAAATCAGCACAATTGGTAAGTGCTTTCCCTTCACGTGATGACCCACGAGCTTCTTCACCTTGTTTGCAAGGGGAAGAGGGACTGGAAGCCAGCTTGAGATCAACATACCACAAGAACCCTGAGAAAATAATTACTGTTTTATGACACRAGGGTCCAATGAATAAGCACACAGATAAGAAACACATCTAGATAAGTGCACGTGTAGAAACATCGTTATAATTCGCTGTTTCCTATGATGTCAATATCTGATAATTCTGATCTGATCCATTGACTCTCCAGGCCAGAACRCATTTATGCAACAAGGAAAGAAGTAGAAATACAATGCGTGTTTTTTCAAAGGAGGCTTGATATTAAAATGATCACAAAATATCAGAAGGACAATTCCTTCTCTCTAACTGTATGTGTCTACATCTGACATAGTTTAAATGTCCGCACTGACATAGATTGCATTGTCAGCAAAGAAAAATGAGGAATATTAGGAACCTTTTATTTTRAATGTAGATATACCAAAGTATATCTCCATTACAAAGAAGCCTATRATCTGGTATCTAGCTGACACTTTGGGTACCATGTGGCCCTCRGATTTGTTCCTGACTGTGTGAACGCTCAGGGAATATTCAGCAGTCCATGCAAAGCATCCCTATGTCTTGACATGACTGAGCTGTATGGAACTTTGCTACAGTTTAGGAGCTCTCTCTGAATTTTCTTTTCTTTCCTGCCTGTAGAACCTGACCACACACCTTTCCCTAAACTCGACCAGTAGATTACACTTGGTGTAGTACACCAAGCACACTTGAAAGACTCAATAAAAACCACATTGRGTCTARCAGTTTCTACCCCAGCTTCACAACATTCAGCTCATTGTCCCATTCCATAGAATTCTGTGGTCTTYCTCAGTTTTTCATTTTAAATTACTGAAATGGTTTTAACCTCCAAGTCTAAAAGGGACTAAATGGGTGGAGGATTCTGCCCTCAGGCCTAGTATGAGACACTTCTTTACTCATTTTACTGGTTTCTGTGTTTCACTGGTTTCCCAGTGTTATGCAGACAATCTGGACAAAGCAGCTCTTGCTTTTGAGTAAGAAAGGTGCCCAGAGCTATAGTTAGGTTAAAAGGATGTTGCCCTTGGAATTAGTTCTTTTCCATACCTCATTCTCTCTCACAACTCTTTGTGCAGCCATGTGGTAAACCAGATCAAGTGCTTGGCACATTTCCTCCAAAGAAACTGCTGATTTTTTTGTTAGTCTATGAAGAGCAAGGAAAATACTGCTCAAGCCGGTTGTGGATATCCATTACCGAGGAAGCACTTTTCTAGTCAGCACCAAAACAGTGAGAAAATTTTTGTACTTCAATGCTTGTATATAAAGTCACACTTCTATGCTAAGTATTAGTTCTCAGGAGGTGGTAAGGAACTTTCCTTATATAAATGAGTCCTTATGTAAAGCACCCTTGGAAAATCATCACCAGCATTCCATATGGTTGAAAACTCCTATAAAGTAGTTCCACAGGGCAGTTTCTCTAGCGGCACTGCTATCTTAGGAGATTGCCAAAGCCAGCAAAGGCTTTTGCTATCCTGGGGTACAAGTCAAAAGTGCGGCTGAATCTACTGAACAAACAACCTTGCCCCTGTTTCTTAGCTGCCTCTTCTTTCCTCCCTTGTTTGCAGTTGGAAAATCTTGCCCTGAGACCTGTGCTAGCKCCAGTGTTCACTGAGGTCATCTAGAAGAAATAATTTATTTTTTTTTTTTTAAATTTTCTGAGGGAATGTAAGGGCAGGAAAGACGAGGCAAACGGACTATCTTCGGACTTCAAGAGATGGATCAGTTCAATGTGGTGTTCAATAAAACACCAGAACTGACACAGGGGAAATACCTGGCCATGGGTAGTGAGRAAAGGTGTGTGAAAGAGGAATTAAGTGGTCTCAGCTCTATTTTCTAACTGCACTTCGGCTTCTATTTCACTTTTCAGCTCCAGGTATAAAGGTAGCAAGCTTTATGGGCCCCCTAAGGACAACTAATGGTCTGAGAATGATAGAGTTTGGCTCTGTTTACTTGCAATAAATCTTTAGGAGTTACAGGACTTCATGATTTTTATGCCAACAGCATTTGAAGCCAGCTTTCTAAGTCATTAAATCAGTTGTTTTGTTTGAGGAAATAAATGGTTGAAGCCACCTTGAGGCTAGTTTGGGGGAATTCACATCCCTGGTAATCTGTGAAGAGTCCCTTTTATCTGTCATACTGTTTTGTGCTATATRTAACTAAATTGTACCTAGTTTTTCAGCATATATGAGAGCTGTCTCACCTAACTTCAGATGTATGTCTACCACAGCTGACCTAATTCTACTATGCACTTTCAGTCAGAGAAAAAGTATTTTTTGAGGCAGTTTCACACAACTAATCTAAACTATACCAGGAAAGACCCTTTTCTCTTCATTGCCCATGGTGGAAACACACTGRCAAGTTTAGACGCAGCTTTTCTAGACATCTATCTGCCTTTGTTCTGCAGAGAGAGGATAGAGTCTAAAGCAAGTGATGTGGCAAAATTACACAAAAACAAATACAGTGGTGCAAGTTGTGAAGATCTCTAAAGCAAAAAACCCTTGCAACACTCTACAGATTTTGTGGGTTTTGCACCACATTAGTTCCAGTCCCACCCCCTGCACTGTGTAAGGTACTGCTCTCTGGCATGTCCTGCTCCCAGGCTGAGGCCTTTCTGTGAGACCCTACCCTGCCCTGCCTCTTCCATAGGGAGCTCCTGCAGCTCCCAACTCCAGGGAGCCATGCACAGTCCCCATGGAGCAATTTTTGTCCGGCAGTGACTTCTCTGCATTGTTCAAACCATGTATTTAGTTTATTTTTTGTGAAAGATTAATCCAGTTTGAGTGCTGAGAACATTTGTTGATGAGAGCCTTAAAGCAGTAAGTTGAGCTGAGCTGAAAGTCCAGCTCAAAGCAGCCTCTTGATCCAGAGTAAAAGGCCAATGTGCACATAGTATGTGCTTTCAAATTTATTTACATAATAGAGGCAATTCCATAATGTATATTAAAAAAAATACATAAAACATGAAATGTGATTTGAGGACGCCACTCTGGTTTATTTTGCTGCATACACCCATTGTTTTAGCTCATGGACAGGGCAGACAATGAGAGAKGGAGTCACCAAAAAGGTAGTTTCACTGAGGTTTGCACCAGTATCTGATCACTTCTTTTTTTGGAGGATATGTTTTCCTCTTGGGTAATGTCATAGTAACTTAGGTGTCCTCTATTTGGTCCTGATGTCGTTGTCAGACGCGTGTAAGTGTAAAAGAACTAAAAGTGYAAATCATTCCAAGGTCACCTCAAGTATTACTAAAACATACTGGATTGCAGCAAGGCCCCAGGGAAGGTTTTAAAATGCATGTAGTGACTCCATGCAACTAGATTTCTGATCTCTACAACTGTCCCTAAGTATTTGGGAACACATTGACAGTACAGTTGTTTTCCAGTATTTTTAGAATCTTTTCCCCTTAAGCAATTGAAGTTTTGCTGGACTTCTCTGTGGCTGCTTATGATACATTTCCTTATATTCAACAAGGTTCTAACTATAGGCATTCTCCATGTAAATTAATTTTTATCAGTGATATATAGTACCAAACAACTGACAACAAGAAGAAAACCAAACTCAAAATACAAGTTGGATACTTGTCAGAGAAATAAATAACAGTTTGACGTGCCATAAACATAGGAGACAGGATTTTAATATGACACTGAGGCAAGTTCTTCTGTCTATATTTTTATTAATGACTTCATTATTTACTCAAGAGCTTAACTTTGGGTACTAGATGTTGTTCACTCTTTAAAAGGCACAGAATACTGGCTTCTTTTATTATCTTGTACRGATTCTGGTTCACTTTGGAAGGATGAGCCACGTAGTTTCCTTGAGTTCTTGGTGAGCCTTCAAGTATTCATATATGCATCAATCACACAACACTGATACAAAAATCAGAATTGAAGCACCAGGGGTTCTTGATCAGGCAGGATGGAATTTGGCCGTGAAACCAGCCACCTTGYGCCATCTGAAAAGCCTCATGATAGGTGCCTGCCTTCCACTGGCCACTCAAAGAGATGTCTGTCTCCTTCAGGTCCTCTATCCTTTCTGTCAACATAATAAAAAAATACCTTGCTGTGACTAAAATTGCTGTAGAACTGGAGAAACTGGATCTCATGAGCAGTATGTTTTCAAGGACTACATCCAGTGTCCAGACATGAAGCAACAGAATTGGTTCCTGAAGGATAAATTATTTCTGACAGCAGTTTTCTCTCACTTACTACAGTATTTTCAAGAAAAGCTGTTAAGAAACAGCAACACAGAATGACCTATAAGAATAAAACCTGTTTTCACACCAGTAGAAGAGATTGAGGTCAGCCCACCACAGTAACTTGTGGAAGTGACAACCTAACCATGTTCACAGAATATCTCAATAGAATTATTGTGATAACAGTTTGATAACTATAATCACGATAAAGACACTCTCCARTTGCTATCACAGGCACAAAATTCTTGGGGGAAAAATAATTTAAATTATTTCCAATTTGTAATAGAGCTSAATGATRAGAAACAAGGACAAAAYCTAAACCACCTTCMRCAAATACCCAAGGGCACAAGGGAAATAGGGAATGGAGACTGTGGTCAATCCATAACTTCTCCTCTCTGCTACCCTTYTCTTCTCACACTTAGCTGCTGCTACTGCATGCACTCTTCATAACTTTTATTCAATTTCCTTCCAACTTCTCCAGGGTGGGGTGCTCCACATACTGCAGTGTGGATACTTGCTCCACCAYGATCACCTCCAAGGGCTGGAAGACCTCTCTGGGGATTCTCTACTTTGTTACCTGGAATATCTCCTCTTCCTCCTCTCGGGTGTAGGGCTGTTTCTCACTTTTTTTTCCCTCACTCTTCTTTTGGTAATTTTTTTGGCCTTTCTTAAACTCCTTCTGCCCCGAGGTGCCATCCTGTTGGCTGCAGGGATCAGCTGTGTCCCCTGCAGCCCCCACTGCCAGCATATGAGCATCTGCACCCAGTTCAATGTCAATAACCTTATTGTCAATTGTTTTGTCAGCTAAAGAGCTTAGGTTCTAAGCTGAGTGCTATCATCAAACTCATGATCTTTCTGACACTGAATATTAATTTTTTAATGAGGATTTCATTGGAAGAACTGAAGCTAAGCTCAGGGATTTGTGAACAGTATCTACTGAAGACAGTAGTCCTGTTTTCTAGTTTCACATTTTATGTTATCCATAGTGGAAAGTACATAAATAGATGAGGCATAAATTATACAGGCTTCTTCATGTATTCATCCTGAAGTATATACCCATATCAGGTCTAAATTATATATGAAAAATTGTAAAATTCACTCTGAATAGGCACTTACATGTATATGATTGAAAGGGCAGGCTAGTGCACAAACCTACATCCCCTCCAGCTGCACATGTTTGAAGCTGTCAAGGCCGAACAAAACCTCACCCCRTAACTCAGTGTCTGTTCTCCACCACGGATACACTGCAGAAGGTCCCTCCTCACTGCAAGTGCCCAGCAAGCTGAGGAGACTTCCACCAGGCACTGCCAGAGAACTCCAGCAGTAGGAGTTGTTGGCTGGATAGTTCATTTTATTCAAATTACTGCTTTTCCCCATACAAACAGAAATGAAAAGCAATGAAAGCAATGTCTCTTCCTGTCTGTCCCACATAAATGCTCCTCAAGAGATAATGAGTGCATACAGATCATCATTGCCATCTAAGCTGATACCACAAGCAATTCCTTGCTATTGCAGTAATGAGAACAAASTGATCAGCTTATAACAGATAATGCTGCTGCCTTGAGTGTGGGAAATGATGAGATGTTTCTTAAAAGTWCTTTAAGTTTTACAGGACCTGTGTTGAGACACTTGAAAACAGAGGTGGTGAGTTTGAGCATAAGATGGATTGGAAAGTAGTGGAGGTTATGCTGCCCATGGGAAGATCATTTTCAAAGGAACACATGGTAAGGCTGGGGAACATAAAATACCTGTTAACATGCATRTAATATATTTGTTCACTCTGCAGCTACTAGTTTCAATATCTGAACAATAACTGATGTCTCAGTTGAGAGCAGGTAACATTTGCTTGTCTAAGTTACAAAAAAATACCTATTCTTCTATGAGAGAAATAGCAGCTGGAGACATCCATTGTTAAAAATCTTCAGATGCTGATAGGACCTGATTTTCTAGAAGGCATTATTTTGAAAACCAGGGAATTTGGAATCAAAATAAACAAGTTGCATAGCTGGTTTTTGCATGGCATGCTGCATAATGCAATACTTATGAAACTTTGATTCATGAAACAGCACCAAACAACAAATAGGTACCAGAAGATTGAAAGTTTGGAAAGCATTGATGACAGACTATTGCACAGCCCCCACTGCTTCAAGCATCTTTCTGGAAGGATAAATTAATTTGGGTGATTTGCTGGTGGGGTTTCTAGAGCAGACTTAAGGCTGGTAGTGCTTGCATGAGAGAAATGAGCTGATGCCACCTGACAGGAAATCTGGAAAGCTCTGCCAGGGTCACAGGCCAGGTTGGCTTCACTGTACATAAAGGCAGAATATGCTGAAACCGTGGCCCAAGCCAGATTTTCAGCTCCGAGATAAAGTGACAACTCTGTGGAAAGTGACCCCATTCTTCATGTAAGTCACAAAAAGTCTGTTCCTRGGAGAGGCCTGAGATAGTGCTCCACTGGAGTCATTAAAGCTGTGATAATTTGCCTGAAATATTTTTCCAAGAATTCATAATTACCTCAGCTTGTTCTTGCCACTTCATTTTGTCTTTCTCTCATTCTGTTCCTTCTTCTTTTCAGATCCACTGGTGTATTATGGAGCTAATGACCAATCTGTGTTATATGACAGAAAGTTTAGCAGAAGACTACGAAAAAAGAATTCCATGTGATCCTGAGGAAGAAGCAACAGCTTTAAGATAGTCTAAACCTGGCAAAGAGGAAAAATAAAATGTTTTCACTGTGTTCTGTGTCAGGAATAAATATACTTTGATATACTCAAAGATATATTTTATATTTGATATTAACTGGTTTGGTTTTTTGCTACGCAGAGTATATTCCTCTTGAAAGTATCCCTTAAAGTGATTTTTAAATGTATATGWCACATCAGATTGCATGGTGCTCTTTGGAGGTGAGTCTCCCGTCCTGTGCCCTCACATCTCTTCCCGTGCAGTGCAGCTCACARAAGTCTAATAGCAAAAATRTATACTTCTCYTCACAGCATAAGGGGAAGCAGGTCAGAAAGGGGGGATGGGGCAAAAGGGTGTAGGTARCTCAAATTGCTCTATGGATTTAGGYACTGATTGTCCAAAGCTGTAWCCTGGTTGCYATGTGACTRTTTCYCTGTGATTTTATACCAGTGCATAAACTCCTTGGGGAGAACTGATACGACATTKTCAGATTTACTTTGCCTTTTATCAAACTCCTCTCCAATTTCAGAAAGTGGAATGGGGAGCATAGACAAGATAAACCACTAAAAGTAGAACAATCTSAATTTCTCACGTTGCCTCCATGTACTGGGGGCTCCCTGATGCCAAACATGTATTTCAGTGCTGTAAAACATAGCTAACATTCCTGTCTTTTGAAAACAACACTTGGAAGAGCTATGTTGGATCAGAAGAAATTGCACTTACCTTGTAGCTTTACGGCCATTGGTTTAAGTCCAAGTTGACATTTTTAGCTCACTGAGTCCCTGGTGGACAGGGGCCCACCACACAAAAATCGCTGTMCATAATCTTGTAAACTTGGCAGTCAGTGAATTAGAGGGGACAAAAACTAATGCTGATACAGAATAAATGACCCAAAACAGTAGRGAAGGGTCTGAGAATGTGATGGGTCAGAGGAGAGAGAGGGAGAGAAACATGAAAATTCTTAATTGGTCACCAGTTATTACTTTGCCCTAAATTAACCTTTTTTTTTCTATCTTTTTAGTCACCAAAGAAAATTAAGAGAGGAAYAGCCACTATTTCATGGTTTATAAGGAGGGTCAATTCATTTAAAACAATCAGGAAATATTTAGAGAATGCAATATCATCAATGATAAATTTTTCATGCACTTGTTACATTGGAAGAAGACTTTTGTTACAGAAARTTTCATTTTTTTTGTTTACACAAAAGCACAGTGTGAAATAGATCTTTTGCTATTAAAAATAAAGCATGAACACATCTCTTCCTCCTTATAAGTGATAACACAAGGAATCTGTCRCAGAACAGCTATACAGACATCAATTTATAAACATCCATTTACAGACAGAGTMTCACCTATATTGTAGTATTGTTTTGCTTCTGAAAACTGGACCAYATTCAAATATTGAAGAAGCCCCAAACACCATAGAGTAAAGAATCTATGCTTCTAAGTTTATCTGTTGAGCTATTTCCAATTTTCTGTCCATGCTAATATGCAAATATAAGTTCGTTGAGACTTAAGGATTTAAGATGTGCTGCAATAGTTTTCCATTATGTTACAAATTCAAATACTTTTATTCTGAATTTTCATGTAGAATCATAGAATATCCTGCATTGGTAKGGACACAAAGGATCAACRYAGTCCAACTCCTGGCCCTGCACAGGACACCCCAAGAGTCACACCATGTCCCTGAGAGTGTTGTCCAAACATTTMTTGAACYCTGCCAGGCTGGTGCCTGGCAAATTCCCTGGGGACCCTCTCCCAGTGCCCAACCACCCTCTGGTGAAGAACTTTTCTGTAATCTCCAAACTAACCTCTCCCCTCACACAMCTTCAGGCCATTCTCTCAGGTTCYATCATTGGTCACCAGAAAGAAAGATCAATGCCTGCCCTTCCACCTCCCCTTGTGAGAAAGTTGCAGACTGCAATGAGGTCTYCCCTCAGTCTCCTCTTGTCTAGGCTGAACACACCAAGAGACCTCAGCCAYCCCTTATATGGCTTCCCCTCAAGGCCCTTCACCACCTCTGTAGATTTCCTTTTCACACTCCCTAATAGCTTTACATCCTTTTCTATTGGGATGTTCAAAACTGCACACGCTGGCAGCTTTTTCAGACACAAGTTATTACATTTAAGTGTATAATCTTATTAGCATCCCTTACTTTGTTGAAACTTCCTGCGTGAGTAAGAATATTTGGTCTTTAGAGAACTTTGTGGAAATGAGTCCTTAAAGTGTTTTGGACCTTGGATCTGTCCATTTACTTGAAAWGAAAAGAAAAAGAGTGTGACTCAGGAAGAAGTGGTCATCCATAGGGAGACTACTTATGCATGRGACTAGTTATAGTGTATATCCTTCACAGGCAGTACAGTAGGAAATATGGAGRAAAGATTTATAGGAAGAGGATATGTCATTTATTAAGAGATAAAATAWTCATCAGAAGTTTAAAAATGCCCTAAACAAACCATTCTATCTATACCATAGTTTATCTTAGGCACAAAAATGTACAGCTGATACTTATGCTTAAAAGTAGTAGTGAGGTAGAAGAAGTTAGATTAGCCAGAAAACCTCTGAATTTTGAAACCAGAAAACAGCAAGTTCTAAACAAGAAAATATTTATACTGGTCAAAATTCCTTTATAGTAACCAAGAGAGGGGAAMAAGTCTATCTTTAAATTTCTATCAGAGACAAACTGGGATATCTAGTCTACAACAACCTGAAATTGAGGCAGTTTTGATTTATGAGATAACAAGAGAGTAGTGGGTAAGGGAGGCAACAGTTATTCATGCTTTTGAAATCCATTATTTCATAGTCTTCTTTACAGTATATTCAAAAAGTGTTAGACCTTCCTTGATCTCAAGAATGCCTCTTAGTCTCCTGATAACAAGGGAATCAATTAAGAAGAATAGAAAAGGAAGGGTCCCCATYGGGTTTTTTCATTCCCTTCTTAGGTCACACTCAGATTTATGCAAGGGAAGAAGTGATCTGAAAGAAAAAAGAGCAAATTATCTCATTTTTTTCTCCACAAAATTCTTTAGGTGATAAATTTATAACCAATAAACTCAAATTATGTAGGATTTCTACTGACATCCTGAAAACCTCACAGTGAATTAAATGAACAGTTGCTTGCACTCACCAAAGGATTATCTCATTTACATTTTCAAAAGGGATTACAGTGCCTTTAAAGGACAAGCATCTTTCGGGCTAATTAATTTTCTCAGACTAACTTGAAATAAATGGTGAGCACTTGATTAAATATTAATATGGGGTATGGGGTCACACTTTTTGCAGTTTTCTAAATCTGTTATTTTATTGTCAGTGGTTCAAAATGCAAGTATGTACATGAATGGTTTTTTTGTGCATGTSTATATTTATGTGTTGTGGGAGAAGAGAGAAAATTAAGAGGATTAATGGACATTTGCAGTATCTGACTCTTTCCGGGGCATACAGGAAAATGTGCCATAAGCGAACAGAACACTACACATTTAATTTCCACTGGTAGTGTGATGTGGTTTTATAAATCCAGGAATTTCTGAACATTATGCATAGATATATGCATAGATATGGGAGTATTTAGTTTAAGCTTTTCATATAAGCATTCAAAAAACATCAGGCTGAAGAATGTGGAACCTAAGATCAAGGAAAAGCCCCACACTACCCCCTAGTGATCAAAGTTTGGTGACCTCCAAATAACAGAAAACACAATAAGTGGACTTTAGATCACAAGAACAAAAAAATGCCCAGGAGCGATGCAAGTCACTGCTGGTGTTCTTTACTTAGGATCCTTTTCATGATAGAAGAATAAAGCAATGGCTGTCGAAAGGCTGCAACTTCCAATTCCTTGGACTGAAGCCTCAGTCTTGGTAACCAAACAAATATAAAAATGTATATATTCAGAAGGAGGAAAAAACAAAACCTCAGGGGAGATATTTCAAGTGTTGTTAGGATTTGTAATAATAAAATAAAATAGAAGATTTTATTGCAACCATATAGTTGCCAAAATATGTGGTTTTTCACAAAATATGYGAGCTATTTGCATTTTTCAGATATACTGTTTAGCAGATATCMTACAGAAACTATTTCTTAGCTTTACATAATCTTGAAATAACAAAAACCAAAAGCTAGGGTTATATGTGTATGTATGGTAAACTAATTAGGCACTAGCTTATGCATYAGAGAACAGAATCTTAATCCTAGAAGAAAAAGGAATCATCAACAACAATTTCAGTACAATTTTGTAGAAATTTTGCCATGTTTCATAAAAGTAATTTAAAAAGTATAAGAATAGGCAGGGCATATTCAAATTAAATCAATGGAGCAACTCATGTGTTGTGAAGTAACTGAATCGGGATGTATAAATCTAATAAAGATGTCCCAGAATAAAACTAAAAATGGTTTTGTATTAATTTTGTCCTGATATTTTTTCTATGACTGATAAACCAGTCAGTTCTTTGGTATTCTCTAACAAGTGAGAAATCATAAACTCATTTGCAGAAGCTCTCTGAGAGGTACTGCTTTTGTTGACATGGATTTTATGCCTTATCCACAGGTAGGTAATCTGCAGTGGATTCTTTCTATTCCACATGACCAGAATAAAAAAAATCTCTAGAAAATGAAGGCCTTTAAATTCCATTCRTAGAAGAGTTAATTTATATCCTTACCAGATCTCAATATGCTTAATTGTTTGTGATCTTTCACATTCTCAATTTCACATTATGTTTATTAGCACAGTATCTCAGAACTTTCCAAGTCCCAGCATGAAGTCCCAACTTTAAAACTCTATTACTCTCTCTTTCCAAGAGGACACCCCTTAAGGTCATCTTTTTCATTATTTGTTTTCCTTTAGCAAGTTCTGCTGAGTGTACATCCTCTTTACTTTTGTTGCAGTTGTGGGAAAGCTCCATCCTTACTGCTGGCAAATTCATAATATGTAGGGACAGGAGATTTCAAAAGACCTAACAGCTCTTGGATTAAAATCATCAGGGCTACGGGATACTCTAAATTGATATTCCTTTTCATGATAGGCCACCAGTGTAAGACAGGCCATGCAGGAAACAGTTAATATTGTGATGAAAGATATACAGAGGGAGATAATTCTAAGAGAAGAGGGGGAAAAGGGAAACCAAATCAAGCATTAAGGATTTCTTAGAGCAGAAGCACTTTTCATTGAGGCAGACCAATATTATATTAACAAGAGAGCAATAGCTTAGACAAGCTGTAAAATCAAGGTAAAAAGAAAGATTGGAGGCATGAAAAGGAAAATCCACAACATAAAAAAAAAAAATCAAATATCTTTGAAGATTATACACTACCTTCAAAATGTGATAATTATTATGAATTCATATGAAATGAAAATGAGAAAATTCATGCTRGTCCTGTACCTGTATTGCAAAGATGAATATTTTATCCCATTTCTAGTAATATTATTGAGGGGAAAAAAATAGAGTAAAAGACTGATACTTGGCCCTAAGACCAAGTGGCACAGACTAGATCACATCCAAAATGCTTAGGGCATACTGTCTAGAGAAGATGTATTGGAGCAAATTACCTAAAGCAGTCCCCAAAAGAACTGGAAAATATGTTGAATATTAATTACATAGGTACTCAGGATTGTAGTGCTTGACTCATCTGACTTTTACTTGTCTATGTATACATATCTAGAACTCTGCATTAAGCTAGAAAAGAGGCAATAATTTTGCACAAAACAAAGCAATTTAAAATGGGGAGGAAATATTTTCAAGCCACTTACTGCATATTTGTACAGACAATTTAAGAGGAGACTGTCGGACTTCATGCATTTAAGTTTTGTGATAAACACAAATAGYTGATAGCTTGCTACTGCTGAGGCTGATCTCAGTTATTAAATTCTTTTTCAATCTCTCACAAAACTCTGACACAGCGTCATAAAGTCTCGGGAAGTCATACTTGTCATGCTCACAGGTACAGCTCTAAGAATAAACAAGTAGTATACACATTTTAATTATTAATCCCTTTCCTTCTCACCTCCCTCGAGATTGATTTGTATCTGTTCCCATCTCCTTATATCTATATTTATTTTGTTTCTTACACACATGTTTAAATTTAATCTGATTGTGTCCTTAGGCCTGCTGTTGATAATTAAACCCACGTATTTTATTCCCTACAGCATTCATTGCAAACTCTGTCTCAAAAAATGAGTCTGAGGCTTCCCCTTGATCTATAAAATTATAGTTTTGGTTTCCCTTCTGATTAATTTTGTACTGGGTGTAGTTTTAGATTTTTCAGCCATGGTAAATAGACCCTCCTACTTTTAAATCTGAAGTATTTTTCTGATCGATGTCAAATGAATGTTTGACCTGTAGTTCAAACCTGCTAGCAAAGAGTAGGAAAGAGTAATGCCAGTTGTATCTGGCATTTCTTTTTTCTCTTTTTTTTCCTTTTTTTTTTCTTTTTTTTATTTTTTATCTTTTTTTTTTAATTTTTGCTAAACTTATTAGTCACGTACTTGAAATGTATCTTTTTCAACCAACTATAGGCATAAGTACTTCAGAAAAAAAGGAGATGGAAGAATTTGACCAACAAACTTGTGTATCTAGTCAAATGCAGTATATCTGAGAAAAAATTTCCCTTCCATTATGATTTCATACACTGTCCTAAGCTTCACAAATTGCAAGCTCAGGGGTCTTCTTGACAACAACATAAAACCAGGGTGTAAACTCCATTTGCCCACTTAAATAGGCATGTTGAATGCACAAGAGCTGTTCAAAGCAGTAATGCTTCCAAAACACCTAGGAATTTATGGTATTTAAGCTTTCATGTTTAAACCAAATTTTATTTCAGTTTTCCCTAGGTAATGCCATATTAACCCATCATGACAGAAAAGACTGAAAGTTTAAACCATAATCATTGGACCTGAACATATTTCTACATGGCAGATGAATGTCCAGGGAAAGATCTTTCTGGATGAGCACAGAATTTATTTGAAATAAGTACACCATTGAACGTGTGGGTAGGGCAGGGACTTCAGAAAATGCATATGTAGCTAGAAACATATATTCTTATTTTACCAGCTGTATATAACCCTCTTTCTATACATCTTTCTTTTCTCAGACCATTAAATCTTCACAGGAAAACTACAAAAGTAGTGTGTATAAAAGCAAATGGGTCMGTGAACAGCATTCCAGGTTTACAACATGTAAAGTTAAACAGCTTCACTCAATATCATCACTAAAGGAAAATTATTTTATTCATTCGTTTTTCTTTTCCTTCCCACTTTGTGTTTTCTGATATACTGTGCAAACATATCTACCACATCCATGAAATCTGGACCCTTACCTTGCCATTTTCTGATCCTGTGAATAGAACCTGAGAGATTCTTTAAGTTGCCCTCTTATGCCTTTTCCTTCATCTCCTTAGTCAAGAGAATCTGAAAAGATGTCCATGAGAATCTTTAATATGTTTATAATAGGCCACTGCAAAAGACCCTGTAAATGAGGGTACAATGGCTTCATGGAAACCTCAGCAGAGTTTAGCCATGCATCTTGACTGCAGACATCTGCATGTTCTAGCATGCATGACTGCTGTACAACCTGAGGACACACTGTGACATTCCTATGTGCTGCCTTTGACAGCATCACCTGTAAATATTGCTTGTAAGAGCTCGCTGCTGCTATGGAGGTGTGTCAGAATGTTAACACTCTCAGTGAGCTTTCATGTCCCATCTAGAAAGCCCAGTATTAGGCAGGTGGAAGATTAAGTTTGCTTGCTTGAGAAAATCCTAGAAAAGTGAGAACAAAAGTTACCAGGGAGGTGATTTCTGCTGTCTGCAGAGATCAGTGGGAAGGACTCTTCTGGAGGGGCATGGCTGGGTTCCCAGCATCAGAAAGGATGTACAATTGTTACTACCACATCTGTTACTGTTATTAAACAGTTACCTAGCTTTGAGTACCTGTGCCTTTCTTGTGGAACAGACCCCAAAAAACCCCGAAGTAATCAGCATTTCCTTGTCAGAAATCAGTATTGAAGAACTAAAAGCAAGACAGGCTAATGCTGCAAAAAGCACGATTCAGAAACACGTAGACCTTTCATCCCAGTAATATCTCTTGAATATGAGTGCCCCTGAAGCCTCCATGTTTTTGCCATTTGCTCCCTTTTGTGATTTTCTTTTTCATGTAACTGTTCCAAATACTATTGTACACTGGACACCTGTGCCTCATTTTGAAGGCAAATCATGAATGTGGACATAGAGCTTCCTTGTTTGTCCCATCTGGAGAGAAACAGCAGAGCTTTCCAATAAAGATGAATTGCTAGAAAGATTTCAGAAGGTAAGCCAGGGATTAACTTTCTTCCCAGCACTGAGCTGCAGCACACAAACTCTAATTTAGAGATTAAGAGCAATGCTAGATAATGCATGATTACAGATGATGCATTGAGACTACTATTGTATATCCTGATCTTAAAGGAATTACAGAGGGAGAGAACGATTCTGAAATTATTTTCTGACTGCTGCCTTCCCCCTGCTCCCTGTGATTGCTGTAGTGTAGGTAACACATGGTGTGTGTCAGAGGAACAATGGTGAATGTGGCCAGCAGTGGCTTGGGAAGGCTGCAGCCCTACTCAGGGGAGTGSTGGCAGCGCAATGATTAGTGCTCAGGGCAGAGCTGCTCCTGGAAAGAAACCCTAGGGACAGCCAGGTTTGAGGAAAAGTTTTAATACTATTGCGGCAGGTATTGTTTCCAAGTTTCCAATGAAGACAAACCTCAGGAAAGTCAAAATTAGAGAACTGCTCAGGTCTTGACATGGAGAGGTTATGGACTGAAGCACTGTGTTACCACCTGCACAGGGACATATTATCAATATGTGGTTGTCTCAAGAGACACACTTCTGAATTTTAGTAGCCACGTGTATCTCAGACCTGAGGAGGGAGAAAGAGCCAGGTTTAGGTAACTCAACAATAGGGGTTCAGGTCATGTCTTTGCCTGTGTTTAAGTAATTTCAGTGAACAAAACCTTGAGTTATACTTATGCCTTATTTACCCAAATACTGCTGAATTGAATTTGGCAAGTATGAGCTGTACAGCAGCATAACTTCATAGAGGTTCTCAGATGTTCGATCTGTTTGTCAAGAATATTCTGAATGTTGTCTGCAGTTCTCTTTTGTTTCCCTTCTTGTGAAGTGTTTGGTACATTATGAGTTTAGGCATTACACTAAAAAGCATTCATTGTAAACCAATATTTAAAGCTAAGCTTTGTTCTGATTTCTGCCACATAAAGCAACAATATCATCATGGAAATAGTATGAACCAAAAAATGTCTGCATCTATTCCTTTCAAAAAAGAAAAACAGCATAATCTGCATGTGAACAATTTATGAACACRGTGCATCCAAGGATATCCCTTTGGTCTAGTATTTCCATATTTGCAAATTGTACGCAAGTAATATTGTCCTTGTGTTCTATTTGAAAGAGTAACATGATAGGTAATAAGTATCTCTAACAATTTATTGCTTTTACTTTTAGAATTTGCAGAAAGATGCAGTGTCTTGATATTTTGGTTTTTGTACAGAAATGAAAAACACTGAGAATACGGTTCTAGCTGCAAGTGTATGACCTGTTGTAAGATTTATTAACTAAACCCAAAGCTATTTCTTGTTTCTGATCACAGTTTTACATACCAGACATTGACAAAATATGCAGAAAGTACAGAGAATAGTACAAACTAATCACCAACTTTGGCTGCCAGAATATTTTGCTCTGGAACGTAGGTGATTATGATTCAGCATAAAAGGCAGCTGCGAGCCATTCAGTACTGTCTTTCATTGGAAGGGATAAGAAATGATCATCCAGCCTTCTAAATTACACACCTTCTTTCTAACTTTGCCAAGATTCATTTCTGCTTTCTCTTTCAACCTTTGTAAGAAAAGAAAAAAAGAAATTTAATGATACTATTCTCATTATACAGCTATCAGTTACATAAAATATCTTTGTTTAGAGGCCTAATAAAATTGGTCATATAAAGAGGAAATGAGATTTTGAATGTAAAACGAAGCTGACAGTGCTCTTCTATTACTATGGTCTTATTAGGAAAAATTCTCTGACATCTGTTTATCCCCTGCAGCCAACCTTGTATTCAGAACACAGTAATTGATTCACAGCATCCACTGGGGATCTAACTGGCTCACTTTTCCACACCGCACTACACAGGTATCTCTGCAGCTAATTCTGAATGTACATCTACATCGTTATCTCCTGGTGAACTGTGACCCGAAACACTTTGGAGGCCCAGATGAAAGTGCTTCCTCACCCCTCCAGTGCTGAGGGTGCAGGCGTTTCTGCAGCGCAGCAATTCACCCAGGACACCCAATCACAACCAGCCCCTTTGAAGCCCCGCTCAGCTGGGAGACCATGAATGATTCATGGCTTCTCTACACACACTAAAGGGGGAAGAGCAAAGCTAGTGTGTATTATTCAGGACTGCATCCTCAATAAGCCTCCGTGTTCAGCAAATTGCTACAACGTTTTTCTGCTTAGTCCTCACCTGTACACAACATCTCTTTCTGTGCATAACCTTCTCATTTTAACAAAGATAGGCTGATTATCTGGGAGGCCTTGGTAATTAACACCAGTAAAAATAAAGAAGTCCAGTGTCAGTGCACAAAGCCAATGTTCAAAGGATTATAAGGAAATTACAGTAGACCAGACAATACTAATTTTACAATGGTTGAACTACCATTTTTTTTGTTTACCTGCTTCCATTTCCACAACATYACAGGTTCATTTGGAACCCAGTTTAGTTGTGGGTTTCAGACTCCGTACACATCTTGTTTGTTTTGAACTCCCATTCAAATACCAAGGAAGCTGATATTTGCAATTAATAGCTGCAAAAGAACCACTGAATTTCCAGGTATTCAGGTAGTCCTCAAACTATGTCTCTTAAAAGGCTCTTTTCTTATATTCTTACTCTCAGAAAGATTTACAGAATAAAAGATAATTATGGCTCAAATAATAAATTCCATCTTTGCATTCAAATACCTCATTATACACCTGTGCTGATAGGATCACAAGCCAGCCAGCACCCACTAGTCCTTCCATACCATTCACCCTGCTGAGGGTGAATAGATCCTGCTGAGGTCACAAGTTCATAACCCTGTTCCTTAAAGGTAAAATTCAGAAAGGGGCAAAGACAAAAGGTGAATTTGTTCTCATTGTCATCTTCATCGCTGGCATACAGATTGAGGTAGCACAGCTAAACCTCACTCATGAGAGGATAATGTAAGTAAATGCTAAGAAAGTATAGAATTTAATAAACTGGTTTTATAACTGCAATTGTTGCATTCCAACTTCCCAAGATTCATGCCTTCAGAGATTACATAGTCCTCATCATCAATTTCTCTTGTTTTCAAGGGCAATAATTATTTGTTTAGTGAATTAGGTGAAGACAAATCTACAGAACAAAAAACCAGGGGTTCTGGGTGTGCTGGTTGAGAGCGACTGACCATGAGCCAGCACATTCTCAGATGGCCAACAAGGCCAGTGACATCCTGGCCTGTATCAGCAATGATGTGGCCAGCAGGACCAGGGCAGGCATTGTCCCCYTGTACTCAGCACTGGTGAGAYCACATCTGAGTGCTGGGTCCAGTTCAGGGCCCCTCAGCTCAGGAAGGACTTTGAGGCACTGCASTGAGTCCAGAGAAGTACAATGAAGCTGATGAACTGTCTGGAGCACAAGTCTTACCAGGAGCAGCTCAGGGACCTAGGGTTGCTTAGCCTGGAGAAAAGGAGGTCCAAGGAGTGATCTTATTGCCCTCTGCAGCTACCTGAAAGGACAGTGTAGCCAGGMGAGGGTCAGTCTCTTCTCCCAGGTGACCAGTGACAAGACAAGAGGACAGTCATAAGCTGTGCCTGAGGAGGTTTAGGTAGAATAWTATGAAGAATTTCTTCACAGAAAGGGTGATTGAGCATTGGAACAGTCTGCCTAAGGAGGTGGTGGAGTCATTGTCACTGTCATTACACACTGRAGGTGTTTAAGGAAAGATGGAACATGGTGTGTAGCGCCATGGTGTAGTTCACGAGGGTGTTCGGTCATAGCTTTGAAGTCAATGATCTYAGAGGTCTTTGACAACCTAATTGATTATGGGATTCTGTGACTTCAGAAGACTTTATTGTAAGGCTTAGGATGCACTTGATTCGAGGTCCTAAAAACAGGATCCACYACAAAGGAAACAGCCTGATAGGACTAAACCTCCTAGCAGAGAGGTAGTTACAGTTACTTTTCTTTTAATCATGAGAGAAAGAGAAGAGGAGCTGTTTATAGCCACTCAGGAACAGCGAATTTCAGGGAAACACTGCCTCACCTGTGAAATACAGTCTCACTAGGTTATGGAGATGGGTTCCTTCTGGCTTTGTGMAGCCTGTACTTTATACTGTAGGCCAACTTCAGTAGAAGCTAAGAGCTCTTGGAAGCAGGAATTTTGGGTGGAAAACAAAGTTCTTGTTTACAGCCTGAAGAATTAGCCACAGAAATGAAACGCACCACCTCTACCCCACAAAATCCTTAATCTCCTTAATCCACCCAGATGAACAGAAATCACAATTAAGAGAAGAATTTGCAGYGAATCAAGAAGCACTTCCTTTGCTGTCCTGCTACAACTTACAAACTCAGAAAATGGGCAGGTTGCCAGAAAGACCCTATTCCTTAGCACTTTTTTACCCAATAATGGTCTCTAGTGCAACRCGTAGGGCTTTGGCATGACTTCTCTGAGGTCCTTAACTCTACTTGTCCAGGATACAGAGAGGGTAGTTAGTTATAGTTTCTGTGTATTCACAGGCAGGCAATATACTCAAAACTTGCAATCCTCCACATTAATGAATTTATTTTTCAATAATGTTGTACAGAAAATATAGACTATTTGCTCACATTTAAGTATTTCCAACTAACACCATTAAGTTCATTTATTGAAAAACAGTTAAAATGGTTAGAATCWCATTGAAGGGTAAACAGTAAAATAAAAGAGAGTTTTTTATAGTAATCCTTTGGYGTTTTTAAGCAATTAGTAAAACAAGAAGAATTACTAAAGGACAATGACTAAACAGAGGAATACCAAAACAAGGAGTAGCCAAGGCACGCTGCAATTCAGTAGGAACTATACATATATGATTTTATAGATAATTACATAATACTGTACACATACATGCAAACATATATATGAAATGGTTATATGTGAAAGAGGCTCTTTGTAYCCAAAGCTAAAAGTACCAAAGAAAAGGCAGTGACGATCATCTAGGGTTCATTGGCTGAATGTCCTTTGTGTAGGGAGATACAGCTTTGGTCCCTGCAAATGCCAACCAGGCTACAAAATGCCTCTGAGCCAAAAAAGGGCAAATCTCTGTCTCCTTTGGGGCTAACATATGTTTGTTGATTAGGCACCCTAATCCCAAAGTGTGCATGGAAAAATATTCCTTCAACTCCCTTTATATTAATGGCTGTCTAGAAGAGATGTGTGATTAGGTTAGTTTTTCATTCCCAATATTGTTACATAAGTCACCTCCATGTTCAAACTTGGCTCTTCTGTTTGACACAGGGTTACATTCAAACAAGTTCTCACAGTCCATCAATGGCCATTGCAAAGTTTTGTTCCTATGCATTATTTAGAGAAATTGTGCCTAATTTAGACAACTGAATAGTATCTAAGGGCTRGGCAACCAAAGACTAGGCAATGCAGCACTCAGCTCTGAAAGGTCACATCCCAAACTTTGTATATAGTTTTAAGACTCAAAGGCTTGTATCTGTCAAATAAGATAGATATCCAAGCAGTAGCTAGGAGCTGAGCTGGAATTTAAATTGATTGATCAAATGAATTGATCAATGTTAGCGCTTAAGACAGATATCCTAATGTAAATTACAACTCATTTCTTGAACACTGGATTGTTAAAAYTGTTTCTACATTTTTCAGTTAAGTACACAGGGAATTACAGTGTATTCTGTTATCTAAACATTAATATTAAGAATATCTTCAATTTAGATTTCTGTAACCTCTAGGCCCTAAATTAATAATTAGTTTTACTCTATAATTTTACTTTATGGTGAGTCTATAACTTTAATGGCACAAATTGCTAAACCTGGAGTTTAAAGAATTGAATTAGGTACAGCTTTATTGATCAGTTTAGTAATACCCATATGACAATATTTTGCTTAAAAACACAATTAAACTGATTTTCTGAATTATATAATTGCTTAATTTTAATCAAGTATTTCAGAATTGCAAATAGAAAAATCTTTTGACTAGGAAAAAAATGCCTTTACTGATTTGTAAAATTATGCCTTCCCTAAGAAATGCTGTGTTTCAATTGCTCTTTGTGACTAGCTGGATATCCTTTCCAGTTATYATTTGCATTATATAAAATTGTTAAATTTTTCTACAAAGTCAAACTTTTTTTTTCCTCATTCTTCAGTAACATGCAGAACACACAAAACATCTCCAGTCATTAAACCAGTGGAAATAGTAATAAGAATAATACAGAAGACAGTTATATTATTGAGAATGTTAAATTATTTTGCAGATTATAGCACTCAGAAAAATAGTTTCAGGATCAAATTAAGGATGTAGACACAATTCACCTCTTATTTACACCAGACTTCCTCAGGTCTTCATTTCTTCACCCCTGGCTTTAAACTCAGAGTGTAAAAGAAATATAAGATCTCTCTAACATAGCATAGATAGATGAGAGAGAAAAACTAAACTTTACCCTTTTGGTCTTTTGATTTTTATTGGTTTATATTTGCATGTTTAGCAAAAAAAGTGTCAATATTCCCTTAGATCTGCAATTTAGCAAATAGCCTTATGCATATGTTCACAGTTATTTAAACAATTAAGTGCAGGACTTAGTTAATATGTGGATATACATGCTGAGATTGTTCTTCTGTAAATTTTCTGACTAYAGTGTAGTAACTGTAGTGATCCTGGGCTCCCTTTTACACCATTTCAAAGTAATGGGCATTTCTACCCTGCAATTCATCTGATTGTTTCAGATATCTCCTTTGGTTGAGATATTCCTATCCCAAGTCACAGTGTCAGGAAGGTGATGATTTAGCTCAGATAGATATCCTTGTGCAGTTCCAAATCTGTGGTATTTTCCATGCATTTTCAGCTGTCATACTGAGAAGAAGAATGTTTTGAGAAGGGCTCTAAAAGGAGGAAGGTTACTAAGAAAGACAGCAAGGGTTACAAGTAAAAGGAGCCAGTAGGAGAGAAAGTATGTACACAAGAAAAGCATTCCAAACACATGGAAAGCTGGAAGGAAGAAGCATCAAAGTGAGCAGTGGGTACTATATTAGAAAGCAGCGTCATGAGACAGGCAGTCAGATCTAAGGAATTCAGAGCCACCAAGGTGAAACCAAAAAGCTTCAGTTCCCATCAATTTGATGGAAATGCTAAAGATGATSTAGTGAAAGAACCAGAAGACCAAAAGCCTACTGGGGCACAAGCAAGCAAGGATTGCTGCATTTGCGTGTCACAAATGTAGAAACTCCATGGAGGAGGAACTTAACAAGCATAAGAGGAAGCAATATTATGGGAGTATTATGGTATATCATACGTGTGCATCCTTTCTGAGGACATTGTGGCTTGAGATTAAAATATTCCCTCAACTACAATCAGTTTTAGGAGATGAAACATCTTCACTAGAAGCATTAGAAAAAGTAGTTCAAATATCATTTGCTTCCTTCATCTTTCCACCTTACCATTCATTTTTCTCTTAAAAAATTTCCAGACCATTTGGCACACATGATAGCCTCCTGCCTCTAARTAACTGAGCAGGTTAACCAAGCCACTGAACACTGAAATATTCTTGCCTAAGCAAGCACAGTAGGGGACTCTTTGTAACATTAACTTGCCCTTTCAGGATGAAAAATGGGGAAAGGAGGAATGAAAAGAAACTTAGAAAGATACAAGGAAGAATAGCCCTTATCTGACACAGAAAGAGAAATTCYTTGCCCGTAAAGAGGACAAAGAAAAGTGAAAGATACTTTAAAAAATGCAGCTTGTTATACATTCTTCCTGTTCTGCAAAATTCAGCATACATGATTTTTAGAGTACTTAGCACACCAATCAACACACTCTTGTAAAAAGACATATGAGTGCAGACAATTGCACAGGCCATCAAAGTTTTTGTGTGGGTCTTTTACTTCTCCTGCTGTCCAATCTATATGAACAATGAATAAAAGCTTCAACTTTACACAATTCTAGTGTGGCTTCTTAAAACTTCAATACTGCCCCAATATTGCAAAATGAGCCATTTTAAATTCACTATTCCTTGCATCTTTGCATCTTTGAAGACATCTGCTTATAGCCAAAAAAATCATTAGGTGTGGAGCGTGAAAAAATAATTAGGTGTGTAATTTTCCAAGGAGCTACACTTTTCTTTTAACTACATTAGTATTTAGATGGTGGAGTATTTTGCAAGCTCCATAGCTACAGTTACAAAGTCAATTACATACATGAAAAATAATTTACAAATCTACAAGCAAATGGAATATTTACAAGATGCTAAATGCTGACAGCATAAAGAATGAAAAGAAAGAAATTTTCTAGTTTTATTTTATTTCATAAAATTTTATTAATGTTTATAATTTCCAAACAAGAAAACCCATCATCTAAACAATTAAATTGATAAACATGTTAAAATACATATTTGTCTCATTTTGACAAAAGAAAATTCTGTTAAAATGAGAGCAATAAAATTTAAATGATTAAACATTGGGATAGCAAAGAAGTAAAATTCTTCAATAAATATGTAATGGGCAAAATGGCAATGGAAAATAGATATGATTGTTCACAAATAAATAGCAAAATTAGCAGTCAGAAGTTGTAAGAAAGTCAAGTCAGGTGCGTGCAAAACTCAACCCTCTCTTCTTTAAACAAGTCTCGGTTTTTACTTTTCTCTATGCCTCTTCTGGATGCACTTTCACATTTCAGTGGAATAAGGAATGATTTCACACAGCACTAGGTAAAAGTTCATCTTTGGGAAAGTATGTGAAGGAAACTTCAGAACATTTTGAAGTATGGGAATTAGTGCTTCTAACTCTGAACCTAGGTACTAAAGCCAAAGAAGGAAAAAACTCCATAATATTGATTTTTCTTCAGAGAAAAAAAGAGTAGCTGTGTTTCTACTGATCCTTATCTGCTGAGATCTTCCTTTCTGGGGCTACACCTGTGTACAATATCTAGGCTGTGTGCTTTATCAGGTCAAGCTATTAGGAACAGTGAGTTCATATAATGTTCAGGGACCTGTTCTATGTACCCCTGCTAATAGTCCATCCTCTTATAGAGGACTTTCCTTGTTATTAATTAATCTCAATACCTAACCTTTCAAAAACATCAGAGTGAGGATGATCTCTCTTGGTCCATACACACTAATTTTTGATTCACTGTGCCTGTGAACTGCAGTAAAATGATCCCTGTCCAGCTGCAAGTGAGTTAACTCCAGAGCTAAGCACAGGGAAACCGTTTTGGTGCATTGCTGCCTCATTGAGACACAGGTTTGGCCAAGGGGTTACACTGATTTGTGTGTGTCTTGCCTTTGTGGCTTGCTGGTGCTTTGCTCCAAATGCACCATCCCMCTGAGAATTAGCCAGAGTTTCCATGGACTAACTTCCCTAGAAAACACTCTTAGGAGCACAAGCTGGTTATCCAGGTTCCCCTTACAAATTAGTGGTAGCTACAGTGAAAGGAATCAGATCACACATGGCTCCAGTAGAAGTTYGGTGAGGCTACAGCCTCTACGAGGGACATCCTTTGGAAGCAGAAATGGAAAAATTGTAATATTTATCAATATTACATCAATGTTTAATATGTCTATCCCCTATCAATTAAAACCAAAGAGACTGTGAGGCATAATGTTGTACTTGCAATATTGGTCACTTTAGGAATATTTTGATAACCCAAATTTGAAATCAAGGGTTCAATTTATGGCCAGTGAACATGACTAAATTGTTCAGAAGAAAGAGTGTCCTGAAGGCTAAACTCTTCAGGAATTTCATCATTAAAAGTCTCTTAGACATATGAAAATCATTTAGATAAGGACCTTACAGATTTTTCCTACTTCTGAAAGTATCTCTTTAAGAGATCTACACTTAATTTTATTAATTTGGAGACGAAAGAAAACAGGCAGATGCATAACACTGACGTCTTTATAAAATATTTAACAAAGATATCTGTCAAGGTTTTCTCTATTTTTTTTTCACACCATAAACTTCCATCTACTATTTGACATAAAACAACAAGCAGGATCTGATCTAAGCCAAAGAGGAAGAGTATATCAGATTTCCAGAAATTACTCTAGTAGAGAGAAAAACCCTTTTCTGACTTTCACACTTATGAGATAAGAGTATTGGTAACTTCTCCCCAGATAAACAGTTATTTTTAAACATTCTTGTCCCCTTTTTTCACTAGGTTTAACTCTTATCTGTGCAATCAAACAGGACTCAGCTGAAAATTCATTAGTGTTAAGAACGGGCCTGATTTCTCTGAAAGAAAGCAATTTCAAACACAAAGAACAAATTGGGCTAATTATAGGTAGTCTTGACAGAGAAAAGGTGAATGGCTCGAGCTGAGTTTTCTAACATGCACGAATATTTTCAAAACTGATTACCCGGAGAGAGTAAAGGCCTTTGAATCTGTATTATTAAAGGCAAAGGAACAGAGCAATGGGGGTGAACCAGGTTAATCTATCAGTCTTCCCTAGTAAACTCTTCACTTGATAGGAAAGAATGGATCTTTTTTAAAATAACACTATAGAAATTTGCACTTATTCAAATTTTCTTATGGGAGGATTTATTGAATTCAAAAATTACCCCAATATATTAAGATTATATAAAAAGAAGTATAAAATATATCCTTCCAAGCACATAACCATGCACATATACATGCAAATGTATTCTTTTTAACCAGATATATGTTGGTGTAAGATCAGTTAGCCATTTCCTTTACTAGTTCTTACCACTGTACATTCAATATTTGTGACTTAGAGCCACATATGAAAATGCAATCTATACCAAAAACACCCCTGCAAAAACCAGTAGCTCAGATATACATTCAAGTCACTATGTCTCTACTTTTATCTGCATTAGCCTTAAAGGTTAACAAGCAAAATTTCACATGCTATAGGGTAAGCTTTTTAAATCTCTTGACTTCATGCATCACTGACRTAGTACTTAAATCTAGTGTGTCCCACTCTCAGAAGTCATGCTCTGATTAAAGAAACATCCCCATGATCTGAAAACCAAAGGCAATCCTGCAGTAATGGTTCTTCTTCGGTAAAAAAGCTATAATGCCTCCTAATCAATGGACCAAAGCCTAGAAAAAGGCCAAACTGATTATTCATTTAAACTGAATGGAAGCAATGAACAGTCACAGTACTAGAGCCACTTCCGTAGGAGCCATGCTTCTGCCACATATAGATTCAATTCCATGCCTTGATACAGGACATTTCAATAGAACCAGTAAGTGCAGGCATCTTAGAGCAGAAGCTGCTCTTTTCTCCTATTCACACACCATCCAACATTATCATGTGTTACATTATCATAAACATTTGCTTTTGGAGTCTGTTGCATGTGTTACTTAATTATTTTGTCATTTACTAGACTTATAACACGCACAGAGYGTTTTCATCCCAACTACCTAATATTAATTTGAAGTCATTGGTCTTAGGTATCATTGCAGGGAGGATTTTGGATAATACACCATGTTGAAGCAAGCTGTTTGAGAAGGCGATCAAACTCTCCAAAGGAATTACAGGTTCATTACAAATTTGCTTGCTTTCTGTACATTCCTGTAAGAAACTTCTCCAAAGATTTACTAGTGCCAATGCAAAAATATATCTGAATATGCATGCTGTAATAAGATTAAATGTGCCTGTTACTTTAGCACTGTGTAGCAAGAAAAACTGTTACAGAACTCTTTGATCAAGTGCTAACAAATGATATCTCTCACCGCTTCACATAAAATGTGCACTATGTTTACTCTTTGTCTGATTTGTGCAAGAAAACCTGGATGCCTTTTGCACAACTTGCAAGAAGAAATTACAGTAAAATGCATGGTATCTGCTGCAACCACCAAGGCATAATGTTCTGTCCCATTCCTCTTGTAGAATTCATGCAGCCCTGAGTAAACTTAGTTCCTATAAAACCTCTCTCTAACCTAAGAGGAACAAAATCTTACTCCAAATTAGTTTGTACTGTTAATAATACCAAGAAGTCTACATACCAGATAATAATATGACTGSGTCAGTGTGTGTCTGAGCCTCATTAAAACTAAGGAGTCATTTTTATGTATAATGAACAATTAACTTTATGCAAAATTCCTACGGTATGTACTTGCCTTGAGGCATTGTTTGTTATAAAAGACAAAACAAAAATTGGGGTCTTGATCTGTCAAAGTGCTGAGAAACTCAACTACTCTTGAATTCAATGCATGCTCAGTACCTTCCACTCTTGTTTAATTCAATGTCAGTTTAAGGTACTCAGCTTATCCACGAGGTTCTTGGAGACCTGGGGTTTGGGCGCTGTTGTTCTCCAACTCTGCAGTGTCACTTCTTATACATCTCACACAGACAATGCTCTCCTTAAARAAACGCAAAGTCTGTCAGTGCCAGCCAGGCTGGATCAGGCACTTTCAGAGTTTTTTTCCCCCCAATGATGTCATGAATTTTGAAACACTAAGAACATTAGACTGTTTTAATTTGTTCATGGTCTTTATGCCAAGCCACAGGAAGTTGCTGCCTTACAGAGATTCCTATCACATTTTGTAGTGCCTTATAACAAGAATACTGAAACATATGAATCTTTTTCTTAAACATTGTTAATAAAATATTAAATTGTGTATTAAAATTTTCAGAACGACATTCTCCTGTCTTGAACTAATTTATAGAGGAAATAAAAGAAATTTTTCTGAACTTACAGTAATTTAACCCTGATTTATATCAATATAGGATATGTTGAATGGAAGGCAAACACATTTATGTTTATACAGTTCATAATTCCATTTTCTATATATCTTTACATAATTTAGAACAATGAATCACAGTAATTTTCCATGCAATAAAAATAACAGTCCCAAGCCTCTTTTATGTTTATTGCATCTGCTTGCAGTGTTACCTTGATTTTTCATGCTGAAGTACCTTCAGATTATTTTCTTTTATGATTTTATTTTTCATCTTTCACTCTATTTATCTTCTCTGTTTTTGCTCAGATGTACAGCCTGAAAACACAACTCTAAAATCTGACTCTTTCAGCTTTGGTCAAATTAACACACTGTCATTACACCTGACCTGTTACAGAGTTCCTTAATTTTCCCTTTACTGAAATTTCAAATAGCTAGCTATCAACACAATGCATTTCCATTTGTCCACTAAATAATAGCCAATTTAAAAAATGTGTTTAACCCTGCTGCTAGGAAAATGGATCAGCAAACATGGAGAAGAAAATATAAAGCAAGGGAGAGCAGCTTTTAAAGCAATGAAACGTGTTTACAAGTGTCTGAATTCAAATTCTAGCCTGCAACTTTACAACCAAATTGAYAGATTTGCCACACTGGTCACTGGCTTTCAAACTAGTGCAAACTAGAGAATCCCAGCTTAATGTTACTGGTTTTGTTTTTCCCCCTTATGAGGTGTCTCGTCCTTTAAAAAAATTTATTATGGAAAAGATTGGCTAGGTGTTATAGTGAATTTTTATGAATATCTGCCTTTGTATACATCTTGCCCTTACTTGCCAGACAAACACAAATGAATACTAATCTTCTGTCTAATTTTCCTTTGGGCTCTGGTTACTCTATAGTCTATTTTAAACATCATTCTAAAGGACTAATTCAAAGATTCATTTTTAATACATTTATATTGCAGTTAGTTGAATGGAAATACAATTGCCAGTAAACTAAAAAGCAAAGATTGTAATAGAAATGGCATTTTGATCTGGATGAGGAAAGCAGAACCAAGTCAGATTATATCCTTTTGGGTTACATTTGTAGGTGCTATCAAAGAACTTCCAAAATAACTGTGGTTCTTCTCATCTGCTTTTTTGTTTTCATTTTATATTGTACCTGATTTTTTTCTCTTTCTTGGGAGAGGATATGTTTTGATATTGCCATCTCTCAGATTTTTTTTCTTTCTTTCTCTGTTTAAATGTGAGAGAGCATGTTGTATGTCCATTTCTTGTGGTTTATTTTTCCTTAGAGAATTCCCAAGACTATGCACTGACAGATCCTGGTATCCAAGGGGGAGTCTACTCACAGGATTAAAGGCGAGAACCTCAATTAGACTATCTCTGATTTCTTCAGATGTTTTTTCTAATCTTTTAATATGGGATTAAAGTCTGCTAGAACCTAGCTTGCTTTTTTCTTAGCTAAGGTCTTTGTTGCAATGCAAGCTAGAGATATTTTGTTTTGCCTTTTGGAAAAAAAAGGGGGAAAAAGGGAAGAAGAAAGGGAATGGGAAAAAAAAAAAGCTTGTCTCTTTTTCCTAATTTGGAGTCATTCTAGTCCAGATGAGGATAATGAACTTTTGTCAGCTCTTATGTGATACTGCGTACAAAATAGCTTGATAAGCAATGTGAAGCATACACACGCTTCCCAACGATCCGCAGGAAAACTCCCTGAGAGACTGATTAGCCCATGCTTGTCACAAGTAGGGGAGATAATTATGGGGGCTTAACAGTCTATATGGTGGATCTTTTGAGAGGAGAAGGRTAGATCTAAGACTGTCTCGTGGATCAACTGTAATTTTTAATATTACAGATAACGTGTGTGGTTTTTTTAGTATTTCCCAGGAGCCCGGATAGTGACTCTTCCCATAGAGTGACATCATATTACTTTCTGAGAAGATAAAAATTGTTCAAATTAGATTATCCCTAATTAGTATAATCTTATGAACCATTCTGAAAAGTTTATTGCACCCATGCTGGCAGTCTCTGATTCCATATTGAGAGCTTCTTATTGCTAATCCTTAACCATGGAAATGAATTCACGGTACATAAAAGTAATGTTGCTGTATTTCGTCATTTAATAAACTCCACATTGTACTCTCATTCCAAAGTTAATAGCTATTTTTATCAATCTCTGTATATCAGGTAACAAAATGTTTCAACATTTTTTWAAGTATAGACTATGTCATTCTAGCAGGAATTTACATTCATTAAATTAATATGTTTGTTAAGCAGAGATGGCAAGAGATTGGGGGAGGGGAGTTTTAGCAAATGTTCTTTACTCTTGTTTGTSAACACGGACATCCTGTGAACACTCAGTCCTGTGTATGTGTATTGAGCCATTGAGCAGAACAGTGTGAAACATGCCCACACTCCCGCTGTCTCGTCWGCTTTCATTGATTACAGTGGTGTTTGTGGATGCTCCATCATCCARAAATAAAGATACAATTTTCCCATCAAACAGGTGTGAGTATTTTCCTGAAGTAGCTTTTCTTGACACCTCTATCACCTCACAAAACCTTTTTGACATTTGGCTCTTAACTGCACAACCCAGTAATTTTATATCCGTTCCAGTACAGCTTTCATCAAGGTGATATCCCACACCCAGTATTTCCTTTTGATCTCCTGCCTAAATTTTTCTCACCTTTCCCATCACATTTTTGTGTATGAGTTGGTGGTATTGCCAGTCCACTCACCTGGGCTGCATTGCTGCAGTTGCTGCACTGTTATTATGTGGTCAGAGCAAAGCGGCTGCTCACACATTCCCAGAATGCCAAATCAGAAGAACTCATAGGATATGCAACTTTCACTGGAGGCTCTGTCCTCATGGCACAGGTTAGCCCTCACTGCACAGCAGGCATGAGCTTTGCTCTGCTCAACTATGTGCCGCCCTTCTATAAAAAATATACAGCAAATTAGATTAAGAGCATTTTTTTTCCTCCGCTTCACTTTCTGAAGGGTATTCAGAGCCTGTGGTTGTTGMGAACAAAGCTAAAGTCTCAAAAGGTATGCAGGCTTCTACAAACAGCCCCTTAGCAACATTCTGGGGAGATCTCAATCATCAGTGAATTGAAGTAACTGTGTTAAATTTAGTGAAGGTTTCACTGACTCCGTTGGGAGGTTTGACCCTCTATACTGCAAGTGCATTTCTGTTTCGAGCTGAGAAAACACCACGTCTACAATTTCAAATTTTGTTTGACCTCTTCTTTGCAGACAGAACTGAACTGGTACTTTGTCTTCCTCTCAGGGTGATGACCTAGAGGGTGAAGTCTCTTTCATTTGCATGGTGGTATTGCTCTCTCTGTGTCTGTCTCTGAAGTTTCTTTACCACAGAAGAGCAATAGGACTGTAAAGAGTGTTTTGAAAGAGCAGAGARAATCACACTTATGATTTTTTCTGCGTCTAATCTTGGAACAGAGTAAGGCTGGGATAATGCACTCTGTAGTGACCCGAGGATCAGTCAGACTTACTGAGACACATTTCATTGATTTCTGACTCRGAGTTGTAATTGATCTGGCTACTCTTAGCTGTCCTCACAAAGCTAACCAGTGCCACTAATTCTCTTAAGCAGCAGTCAAGAGATGCAGATAAAAGCTGGTAATTCACCTTGGCTCAAATATCATGGCTCTTAAAAAGAAAATAGAGGGTTTATGCCTTACTTGTAAAAATGCATAATCTGCATGCTGACTGCAAGTTGTACCATAGTGGAGTGTATTTCAAGGCTATTAATTAAGGCAATAAAAKATTGAGAGCTCAGAAAGAAACTGCTTCTAACAAAAACAATAATTCTATCTTTAGCTATGAAAATAGCTGTAAAATCAAATATAAATTATTTTTTAATGGAATTATTGTATTTAGATGAGCCTGGGAGCACGGGAAGMAGCTGGTTTTGCAGCTCTAACATTTTTATTTCAAGACAAAGGCAGGCAGTTTGGAAAGAACCACAGAATATCTAAGTGTGACATTTTTGGCATAGGTCACAGCGTATGAAGGAAGATGCTGTGCTAGAAGGAAATACTAAAATCAGACAAATATTATCAGGATGAAAACACTACACAATACCATGAAGACAAGTTAGATAAATGTGGACAAAGCCAGATTCAGGCTACAAATATTCTCTAATAATATTCACCACTTTTTCACTGTGATTTCTATGAGAAATTTTAAGAAATATTGTGCTTCACTGAGAAACTGGGAGAAGCTGAAAGTCAGATAATATTCTCCTGTGAGCATGGTCACAGAAAGGCTTTATTGGAAGTGTTCACCAGAACATCAGCAATTCTCTTTCAGCTCTGGAAAAAATTTTTGGCAACTCATAAAAGGGTAAAAATCATATTGTGAAAATTTGATGCTCAAACACACAACATGAAAGGCAAATAATGATGAGTTGTGAGCACAGTTAAAGCAGGGCTATTTTTCCAATCCACGAAATGAAATGCATTTGCATTTAGTAGTCAAACATCACCAAATAACAACCAAGCTGAGGGGGATTATTGATTATTAAATGGGACTTGACTCATCAAATGAGTTATTTGCCTGGAAGAGTTCACCCCAGTCTAGTCAAGCCATACTATTTTATACTGCTTCAAAGTTCCARTGAAAAGTGCATTCCATTTTTGTTGCAGTCCCAGGATGGAATGCATCTTTCTTTTCTTCCTTTGCTCCCATCTGTTTCTTCTGAAATGGGGCAGAGGGCAGCTCCTCACTTTCCCACCACACAGGGCCCTTTGCCCAGGCTTGCTCCAAAGCCTTGTGTGTTTCAGTGAGGAAATCCACGTTTTGTGCATCATGTGCAGCATGCTCCGTGCTCCTGTATCATGTACCAGGGTTGATGCATGGACCCTCATTTCTTCAAATGAACTTTGGGGAGCTTAGAGGGGCAGTGAATTTTACCAGCCTAGGCTCCCTGATGGTCACTGTGGACAAAACGAATAGCTCCAAGTGGTATTTCCCATCCGGAGTTCGACCCAGTCTGCAAATGGCAGTTCCCAATTCCAACTCCTCATTGACCTTCTCAATTCAGACTGTATGATTTTTTTCCCAGAGGTTCTCTGTCTTAGGAAGTAAAATATCTCTTTAAGCAYTAGGGGACAAAAAAGCACCATTTTTTGCCTGTGCAGGGCTAGTCTTGGCAAAAAAAATAAAAAAAATTGACTTAAGCAGTTGAGCAAAAAGTTACAGAAAGAAAGTGTAGAAGTCTTTTACTCACAAATTCTGAAAAGTGATATCCTGTTTCTTAGAACTCCCCACATATTCTTTAATTACTTTTTTTTCAATTGCATACACAAACTTTCATTATCCCTAAGCATTCATGGATCCAAATGGACCTCTAAAGCACTGCTGTCTACAAAGCCTGTAAACTCTATTAAGCTGAATAAGATGTTTTTAATGAATAAATTTTTWAAAAATTCAGAACTTTTGGACCATTCTATTTCTTCCTGTCTTCTGATCACATTATGTTCAGTACCTTCAAGACAATATGAGTAAGGAAGGAATTTATTGAAATACTGATGGATAAATAGTCCAATCTTGTTGTTGCTGTAAACTGAATTCTGGATTTTTAATTTTACTTTGAACATTGGATTCTGATCCCTGTTCCTTGAAAGATAACTCTATAAGCTCTTATTGGCTCAAAAAACAGATTTTTCAATTTCAACTGCTTTTCCTTCAGATTTTTTGTTGTATACAGCACAACTGGTCACACATGAATGAGATGGCAATATTTCATTATTATAACCTATTTCAACCTATCTTCAATTTTTTTACTTTCAGCTGTGATTTGAACTTTTAATGCTGAATTTTTATATCTGCAATGTATTATTTGAGTAATCATAGTAGCTTAAAAGTACATATTTGGACTTAAATTTGGGCAGATAAAAATAATTATTGGARCTATTTTTTCCTCTTGAGAAACAGAGATTGTAGCAAATTTTAACAACATAGTACAAAATGACATAAAAATGGAACTGTAGTGAAAAATTGTGTGGAGATTATGGAAGAAGAAAGCTGGTTGAGATACTGCTGTCAAGTCTTTTCAGCTACTTCAGAAATGTTAAGGGAAAAAATGGGCAGCTGCTCACCAAAGCCAAATGACAGGAGCTATTATGCATCTCTCCTGGTTAGGGACTTTCCCTTTACAAGTCGGTTTATTTTAGAGGTAGGCCTAAAGGGAGAAAGCCAACTAGCAATAGTTGAGAATGATCAGGGATCTGGGCCTCAGAATCATTTCTTGGACTTACCCTAGCACTATGTCCCAAGTATCCTAAGTTTCAGTATCTCTGCTCCCTCAGGACATTGCTTGAAGATGCTCTGGCCCAGAGCGTCTACCCAGAAGATCTACTGGCTCTTCTGACCATGGAAATGGTCCCGGTGTGCCTGAGGTTTCAGCCAGAAACTGGAAGGTTTCTGATATGCRTATGGGATATCCAGAGGCATTCCTGTGTAGACACAGTGCAATCCGTCTGATTTCCTCTGTGGAGATAGTTACACATGATTGTTTGTGGTTTTTAAGAAGTAAGGATTAAGCACCTTAGTAGGATGTGATTTGCATATTGCCTCCATTTAAATTACTTCTATTTAGTCACCAATAAAATACCTCATAAAGTTCAAACACAAAAAGATAGCAATGGGGTTCAACTGAAATCTACCCTTTGCTAGACAGCTTCTGCAGCTTAMAAGATCAAACTAAGTGTGACTAAAAGTCATGCCAACTCCAGATTTTGGAATCACCATGATCTTTTAACACATAGTGTTTTATTGACTCTTGCAATTTAAACAAAACTAAATCTACACAGACTTTATAAACACCAGGCCAAAGAAACATCTTTTGCAGTAAGGTTTTYTTCCCCACAGGTGGGAAAGCATACCATGAGCTTAGAAAGGATAATTAAGAGTTTTACCTAGAGAAAGCCATCATGTTTATTCTCAGATGCCTCTATGGAGAGCACTGGAAGTGAACAGCAAATGTGCTCCGTATGTTGTTAAATAGGACTGGCTGTCAAACAAGAATTTGCCATGCTTCGCCATTTGTTTTTGCTTTTCATGAAATAAAAAATAGATCTTTAGGGCGTTCTGGGATAAAACAAAACTGGGCAAGAAATATGCTGTCTACAAAGTAGACAGCTCTGAAYGAGTAGACAATTCATTCTAGACTTTCTTCAAGGTCCACATTTGCCTTTGGGTTTCAACATGAACTCAGCTGCCTCTTTTAGCAAGAAAAGGAAGGGGAATAGCTTCAAAACTTCATTTTACCTTTTCTAGAGCAAAACTTTCCAAATTGTGAGCAAATCTTTTGGCCACTGGCAAACTGYCTTGCTCCTGAGGTAGAGAAGCATGAGTAAGTCCAACAGTAAACCCTGAGATATTTCCTCCGTTGGAAAAGTATATTATGACAGCAAATCAAATAAAATGGTTTTGCTATTAAATTAAAATCAGTTTTAAATCATTAAAAATGCTTATTTTTTCCATCCTGAGCTCCCAGGATGGGAGATCACTGCTGGCTTTTTACAATTTGGTGATGTCACCGTGAAAACCCTGTGAGCAGTTTATTTCATCATTCAGTGTCCTTTGAACCAATAAAACATTACAGGTGAAATACATTTAGAATTTATCTTTAACATTTAAGGATTGAACTCTCAACTAGTGTGATTTTAGGTTTCTGCTGTTTGTAGCGGTCCACAAAAAAAAAACGCATCTGATATTACTTTTTAAAAATAGATTTTTAACATGACTTTTAAATGTTAGTAACAGCTGCTACTAAAAAATATCCCTCCTTATAACTRATGGTTCTCTGCAGTAAAATAAGCTAAAGTGATCTCCAGGAAAAAGCATAGGTAAGATCCCACTGTATGAATGGTTTCTAATTATCTTTTGCAGTACGTTAATTTTAGATACTAATGCAAAAAAAMATTTTTAAACATCACTTTTTAGAGAAAGGTTCTGCAGCAACTACAATGGATTAGAAGAAATTGAGTAGAATCTGATGAAAAAGCTTCTTTAAAAATCTGCAATAATCTCTTCCATAGCATTCTGCTGAATTCCATAGTAGGCCTATTAAACTACTTTTAYCAAACCTCTAGCATCAGAACAAAGAGACAAACAAAGCATTTCAAAAAGCTGCTATTTTGTTAAGTTTTATAACATTGCTTCATAATGGACAAAGCAGTAATTCTTTCTTTATTGTCACAGAAAAGGATAAACTTTTATTACTTCTGTTGATCTTAAAAACGTCCATTTTAGCCCGTGTTCTGGCACTTAGAGTTCAGCTATTYACAACAGCTGGTTACAGAGCTAGCACATGTGGATCCATGGACATAATACCTGCCCATTTTATTTGGAAAAGCATCTTTTGTGTAGTTCCCCTTTTGACCAACCAAAATTAAGTGATGATGTCCCTCTACCAGAAGGTAAGACAAACAGATGAGGGAGTCAGTTTTTTTCAGCATATTTCTCTAAGCACATAAAAATTTCTGTTTCACAGAACACAAAAGAAATCACGCAGAGGCTGTTCATTGCCTGCCACTCTAATTCTCTTTCAGCCAACCCTTTATAGCCTCCCACTTCACAATTGTCTCCCAGATTCAGAGCCAAGAGCAGAGTAGACTTTCTTCAAGCTTCACATTTGCCTTTGGGCTTCAATATGAACTCAGCTGCCTYTTTTAGCAAGCCACTTGAAATAATACAGTTTATTTAAACAAGTTTCATTTTAGAGTGTTATTATTATTATTACTACTACTATTGTCATAATTCATAAAGASGGTTTGTATTATGAGACTGCCTGTAAGCTATCACAGAATGTCTTGTATAAATATAACTTGTGCAAAAGAGCTCACATTTGAAGTGTAAAATGAGAGACAACAGGTGGAAGGAGCCATCAGCTGGAAGGGAGCACAAGGGAACAATGAAGCAATTACGAACAGTTGATGAAGCAGCAGTCAGAGAACACCAGCTGCTTAACTATTGTGGGAGCTCTAATTACAATTCTTCTTGGGAGAGTGAATTACTCGTGGAGCACTCTGTCCAGAACCCTCCCTCAGGAAGGAGTACGTGATTTTGTGAAGAAGGAAAATGCAGCAGGGAGAAGTGCAAGTCCCCTGTCCTCCTTCCTGGRCCAGGCAAAGCAAACCAAGTTTGCATGCGCAGTGCACTCCTCTTTATACACCCAGAGCAATGCAGTACTGTCCTTGAGCTGTTAACATATGGATCTCTAACAGAATAAAATGTGGTATTTCAGTATAGATATCCAGCCATTAGGATAAATCATGTCAAAAATCTTAGTGTTAACAGCTCCATACTATGCATTGACATGATCCATCTTAATGGCTTTTCCTCCACAGCTGCTGCGATGTGCTATGTCAAAGCACCATATTGAGCCTTTCATTTGATGTGCWACATCTTATCAAACCTTCTTTTGCAGTTATTCAAATGTATAATGTCAGCAGATAGTATGGAGTTCAGAAGTGGATCTTTGACAAGATGAATTACGACAATACATGGTAATGATTGTTAGGACACCAAGCAGGGCTTAGTAAGAATGAAAAAGTTCCYGCGTGTAAGCACATTAAATTAAATTCAAAAGGTTTGGATTTTGCTTCATATTTAATATAGARGGAATTAATTCAAACCAAATGTGGACTAACCTGGAAGGATCCTTCCTGCATGTTAATGGAACATCTTTCTATTCCTCATGAAGGTGTAGCCCTCCTGATTAGAAGTGAATCTTTTCCAGCAAGGTTAAAAGGAATGTGAACAGCTTATTCCTATGTGCACTGTATGGGAAAGATAATGAGACCTTTCAATGGGTCATTGTTAAACTRGGGGTTTTTTCCTGTCAAATCTTACTTGGTTTATTTGAAGTTAAAATCACAGTGTGCCAGGTTTGACACTACTTCCATCAAGGAAGTCTTCCAAACAGCATGAAGAGAAACTGCATGGGAAATTTTGTTCAAATCACTTTTGTCCTTTGTGCAATTGAGGAGACTCTAGAGCTACTGTCTTAATCCCAYATCCACTATGAATACTGAAACCATGAGACTCCCTTTGTCTTGTGCTTTCTCAGTATATATTTGCACTGAGGCAAATAGCTGAATGTATAAAAAAGTGTTCTGCTCTTAAGCAGAAGTCGAGTTCATTCTCTCATATTGAAATGAGGACACTCTAGAATTTGCACTTCTAGAATTTCAGCTAATTCAACTGTAATAAGCATTCAACTAATACTGAATTGTTCATATGAAGTGGGACAGTTTTGCCTGGAAAAAAATTAACAAGGWTCTCTAGGACACAGACTCTCCTCAGAAACAGAAGTAGCAATTTGTTGYGTGCTTCCAAGCAGGGTTCAGAAGGACCATGACTTGCGTCATCCTAGAGCAAAGTGAGAAGAATACACTCCCTGGACCTTCTTTTTCCTTAACAGCCTAAACAAACATGTGAGAACAAAACTAAGAAAGGAAATGMTGCTACATGGGMACATTTAGGCAACTGAATCAAGTTCCTAATATTTTTTGCAAAGTGAATGTGCTACCTAAGCTAACATTTTGATTYGTATTAACAGACTTGTCTCATATATCCAGTGACTAAGGAATCTGATAATATTTGTACTTTCTAACTTTTTCTTAATCAGTAATCCAGACAGCTTGCTCATTGGACTGGAGAATWAAAGGCACTGGCCTCTAAAGCAAAATTAATCCATACAACTCTAGGCATTTTAGTCTTTTTACTTGATTCATTTACCTTTTAACCTGATGTTGTATCCTACAGTATATGGAATGGCGCTAGGCACCCATTTGTGTGGCACAGGCAACCAAACCAAGGCCAAGGGGTCCAAATTTTTACCATAAGGAGCTTTAAATGCCTTTTTTTACTTGCTATTGATATTGGACTCAATTACTTCAACAATCATCACCTCTTATCTCTGTATCAGGTCTCAGAAACCAGAAACAGGTAGGTCTACCAGCTGTCTTCCCACAAACATAGTGAACTCCTATGCAAGTTTTGGCCATACATAATGAATTAAGGAGAAGCTATTATACAGGAAAATTATATTCCATGTCACGCATGGTAATAATACATGGTGGTAAAYTTAAGTTCATAAACCATGACAGAGCTGAAAACCCCAAAAGTCAGAATTTCCTATATGAAGAAAATTTTATGAAGCTTAAGAGCAAAAATACTTATTCATGACCAAGAATAAAAAATTATCAATGAAAATACGTGTATATGTACATGAGTGATTATGCCTCTAAACCCAAAGTAATATCAGCCAATAAGAGAACACATTCAATTAATCTATATCTCTAAGCTGGAACCATTTGGGTAGAAGATCATAATTTTGATTGACTAAATATGGTGTTACAGTGATTTATATTTATGGGAAAATAACTGGAACATTTAAATTTTCCTTCAAAATGCCCAAATGTAGATGAATCATTTTCAGAGAGTTTTGTCTTAAGGATGTATTGCTTTGGTTTTTAAAAACAAATCAGCTGTATATTTGCAAAGCTTTCTACACAGACACATGAAATGTTCAGCACCTTTTATGTGTTTTGCATCATTGCAATAAAAAAGGCAGGACCACCCAAAAGACRCTCAAAAATTCAAGCTGTTTTTTTCTGACAAGGCAATGTCACACCCATGTAGCTGAAATTGAAATGCTGTGTCTGGGAGGAAAGTTCCCGTACAAAGTACAGATGAAAGCAGAGGGAACACATCCAAGAGTCCCACACCTGCTGCGGGCCATGGTGCCACCCTCTGTGAGACGAGTGGCACAGGGCCAACACTGTCACGCTTCAGCTGCCAGAGAATAGGAGTTAATAACTGAAAAGAGTGTGGGGGAGGGTGGGGAATGGAAACATCCCATTTGAAAACAATTTCATGCATTGCCAATAAATGAATATTTGTGAAAGAGATCAGTACCTGTCGCCAATACTATTTTTAGCCTATATTGCTCATTATTCATTTCAAATGTTCCTAATAGATTGTATCAGGCTTTCTACCCGGGCTGTACGAAAGGTGTGAGTTAAAAGGATGCTAATTATATGCAGAAAAGTCTGTTTGTTGCCAACAAACTTTTGCTGGACTTAGCACAGTGACATACATCCTAGAACCATAGAATTGTAGAATGATTTGGGTTGGAAAGTAATTTAAAGATCATCTAGTTCAGCCCCCAGCATGGACAGGGACACATTCTGCTAGGCCAGGTTGCTCAAAACCCATGCAGCCTGGCTTTGAACACTTTCAGGGAGCAGGCACCTGAAACYTCTCTGGGCAACCTGTTCCARYSCCTCACCAACCTCACAGAAAATAATTTCTTTCTTAAATCTAATGTAAACCTACCATCTTTCAGTTCAAAGACCTTACCCTTGTCCTATCACTACATGGCCTTCTAAAAAATCCTTCTTTGACTTTCTTGTCGACCCCTCTTCATGTGTAGGATGGCTGCTCTAAGGTCTCCTCAGCGCCTTCTCTTCTCCAGGCTGAACAACCCCAACTCTCTCAGCCTGGCCTTATACAAGAGGTGCACCAGCCCTCTGATCATCTTTTTGGCCCTCCTCTGGACTTGCTCCAGCAGATCCATGTCCTGGACTGCCTTTGCCTTGCCCCAGAGACCACTGCCCTTGGCACAGAAATGAGGAATTCCCTTTTTCTGGTTCACATATTGCTTGGTATGTGAAACACTCACTATACACTGCTGAGATAGATGCCTAGTGTAGTGATTTCTTATGTGTACATGTCTAAATGCACTTTTTTATGAATGTCCCAAATTCCTGGGCCTTTGGGAAAGGTGTCTGATATTTCTTACTGGCTTCAGATGTTACACCAAGAAGAAATTTACTTGCGGCAAGTGGAAGAAAATCCCCAGTGTCTAAGACACTACAAAACACCCCTTACATTCTGAATAACAGTATTATATTCCAGGGTTTTAATAATAAAAAAAAAAACTTATAAGAATGAATTTTTCAGTGTCACTTTTGAGATGTCTAAATGCAAATACAAAAAGTATGAGTACATAGACACTGCAAGTTTATTTTAAGAAGGTATAAATATGCCAACATGACAAATGTTTTGTACCACAACAGAACCTCTTTAGGGAATCAGTTCAGTGAAAGGTGGAGTAAGTTTAGGGCAGCATGCAACTGAAAACAGAATAGGCGAGTAAAACACCATAGCTGAGCATTCTTTAATTTTCACAGATAATAGACATTTTTGTAGAAAGAGCTCCATCAGCAAATTCTGCTCATATTGTGTCTTCTACTGCAATCCCTGTACTCCATAATGCACAATACATACTTTGTTACTCATTGCCCTGAGATAAAAAAATACCCAGATGCTCAGGAAGACACTTGATGAAGAGCTGGTGTATGTACTTCAGTGCATAGGAAGGATGGRTGCTAGAGTAGATGAAGTGAATTATTTTCTACCTTAAGATTAGTGTTTATGGAGTGTTAAAGCAAGCAGGATGCAATAAAATTATGAGGTGGCTAATAGAGGAGTGCATTTTGCAAGATATTGAAAACAATAAAAGAATGAAATCAATGTAATAAGCAGTATATTCTTTTGTTCTGAGGAAGAAATTATTTTTTAAAAAACCCATCTTTCCCACATTCTATGAAAAAAATAAGTAAATGTAGGCTGCATTTTACATACAACTTTAACTCCACCATTTCTTGTTGAAATATCATATTTGAATATTGTTTTAAAAGGTAGATTAAAAAGCAATCACAGACATTCCTGTGTATTTTGCTTGTTTCATTTTGCATTTTTAAAATTTACAATCCTCTTCTTACCTATGTGGAAAACCAGCAGGGATACTGTACTGATTCCTAATCATAGCAGTTAAAAATTATGTAAGCCTGCAGAAGCATTCCTTGAGAGTAAAATAGAGCAAGTAAATACACACAAATACCTCGATGAGAGATTGTGACAGATCACCCATTTCTGTTTTGGATATTTATTTTCAAAATAGAAAACATTAAAACACATATGAGTTATTTTTTTAATCCTTCACCGACATGTAGTSAACATTGGTCATTAAGGGTACATAGATTATTTTATATTTTGAGCTTCTACCTATGCTGTTTTCAGCCAAGGCAAAGTTTGACAAGTGTGACCAGAGACCAAAGTCAGGTTTTTTAATTCCCAATTGCTGCACCCTGCCCAGGAAAACAAAGTATCAAARTCCCATATTGCTAAACTTTAAATAATCAGCGACCAGTTCAATTCCATACAGCTATTTAAGCAAGAAGCTAGGTACAAGACCTGGCATCTAGATATTAGTATTGCATTTTTCCCTCAGAAAAAAGTCAGAGGAAGTTTTTCAAAGAACATTATGAAATATGGAAGTGTGGAATATGTGTTCMTGGTATTTGACATTCCATGTTTAAATGATTGTGTAAATAACATTGAGTCAAAATTACTGGGAGTTGATCATGTAAAATAAAAGTGAAGTCTTGTGTGACAGTTTCTTTGAAAAGTATCAGCAGYTGGGCAAACCTATCATCAGTTTACTTCAAGGATTTATTTTAAAATTCAAAAAGTTGTGTGTCAAAGTCTAGATGAGTCTTATTTAATTATCATTTCTCAGAGCATATCACCTTTCATGGGAGACCAGATGAAGTGGATATTAATTTCTAGTTTCCTTTGGATTCTCTTTTTGACATATATATTTGATTTGCAGATCCATTAACTAAAAGTCTCTGGACTAATTCTTGCCTTATTTGGCATATTAAATGCACAGCCAAGTGTAAGATAATATGCCTGAAGKCATTGCTGTTTGGAAAAGGAAAATAATAATAATGTTGCAAAAAGTAGACTGTTAAAAAATATGGAATTATGTTTCTCAAAAAAACCTCCAAACTAGGAAATTTTCACATTTTTCAGGGAAATTTCTTATATAGAAAATCTCAAGGGCAATCTGAGTATTTATATGGACTTTTTTGCACACATTTATATACTTCCTAAGTGACATACWTGTGTTCAAAGTTTTGAACAGTCGTCATATTTTCCCAACCTGCTCTTCTACTATATCATAGAATCATTGAGTGGTTTGGGTGGAAGAACCTTAGAGATCATCTGGTTCTGCTCACCACCACCACCAGGAGCAGGGACACATTTTACTGGACAAGATTGCTCAGGGCCCAATCCTTGAGCACTCCCACAGATGAGATATCCACATCATCTCTGGACAACCTTTGTCATTCCCCTCCACCATCACAGTAAAGAATTTCCTCAAAACATTTAATCTAAATATGCTCTCTTTCAGTTTAAAGCCATTTCCCCTATCACTACTTGYCCTTKTAAATAATTTCTCTCATCTTTCCTGTAGGCTCCCTTCAGGTACTGGAAGGCTGCAATTAGGTCACCCTGAAGCCTTCTCTTCTGCAGGGTGAACAACCCCAATCCTCTCAGCCTTTCCTCATAGGAGAGATGCTCCATCCCTCTCAGTTCGGTTCCTCTGGACTCACTCYAACAGGTCCATGTCCTCCCTGTGCTGGGACCCCAGACTGMTGCAGCMCTRCAGGTGGACTCTCACCAGAGCAGAGCAGAGCAAAGAGGCAGAATCCCCTCCCTGTCCCTGCTGCCCACGCTGCTTTGGATGCAGCCCAGGACAAGTTTGGCTCTCTAGGCTACGAGTGCCCATGGCTGGGTCATGTCCARCCTCTCACCAYCAGCACCCCCAAGCCCTTCTCAGCAGGGCTGCYYTCCATCTGTTCATCCCCAGCCTGRGRTGATGCTGGGGATTGCCCTGAYCCAGGTACAGCACCTTGCACTCAGCCCTCTTTAATAACTAGGTAGAAAAACACTGAGAATGAAAATACTTTTCAAAAGCTGGATCTGTTCTGCTTAGTGCTAAGGCAGGTTTTTCCATGAGAAATGCTGTGTACACCAAGATCCTTTGGGACACAGCACTGACTTAACAGGTCATACTTTGGAAAATGAATGGGAGAGATGAAAAACCTTGAATGCATTCTCATCTTTAAGAAATGTATGATGGTCAAATTCAAAAATGAAATATTTTATATTTAGAAAAAACTCATTATCCCAGGAATAAACACCATTTGTATTTGGGAGGACTTAGCAGCATCCAAAGAGGTGCAAGTGACGCCTTTAAAAGGAAGGAARCCACTCCCACCCTCAGTCCAGTAAGGTGGCAGACAAGAGGAGGTCCCAGAAGCTGCTCAAACATATCACTGACTTTTTCCAAAGAGAGCAAAGAATCCAAGGGAGACAGTTGGTAAATAACATGTATATCATTCATATTCCATCTTTTTGTACATAGCTGATTCAAATTAAATCTTAAACACAATTWTAAGAATATATATTACTCTAAACTGTATTTTTTTTAAATGCAAAGTTTTCAAACTCGATTGACTTGAGCTCATGTCAGGTACTTAAAAGCTTGAAGTTCAGTGCATATTGTGTAATTGGAGTCCTTGCCCTACCTGTACAGAAAAGCAAGCACCTGACATGCATAATTCAACTCACCTAAAAATTGATATCAATCTAATACCACATGTTTTATCTCACTATTCAAATTCTGGTAGCCTCCACAGAAATCCTTCCATGTAATCTCTTATTACTAGATCCTATGCATGGTAGATAGACAACAAAATCTGCCACTGTTGAGTTGACTAGACCTATTATTTTTATTAAACTCATGTACAAGCTTAAATACTTTTTTGTGCTGTGGTTTCTCAGAGTGCCATAGATAAGAAAATACTGGGTTTAGAAGCAGAAGTCAAAATTCAGTTCAAGTAATTAATACCTTTTTCTATATCTAGTTCACTGGGTTAATGTGTCCTCACCTCAATATATGGACATGGAATTGAATAAATCTTTTGCAGACATCCTATAACACTGAATGGAAATGCTCTTGAGGTCAATGAGTAAATAAGAAACCAAATTAATTTGATTCAGCAATTCTAAGGTGCATCATATTTTTCATTGTCCTGCAAATACTAGTTTGTGAAAAATCAGGGCATTTTCTCCTTCATAAATATAAAACATAGCCTAGCTAACCAGAAGATTTAGAAGTAGATTTCTAATTGTGTAATATGGTGGCTTGCTCTTATTACCTCACTTTATTATAACACCTAACTTCACCAAAGTGTATTTCAATCCCCTCAGTGCCTTAGGGTATAGGACATATATTCTATRAAGAGGTATTTGCATGATTCCACAAGCGTGTATCAAAGTTCTGACAGTGCACTGAAAATAATTAAAATGCATTTGAAAGGTCTGGCCCTRGGCTTTAGCTCCCTTTTTATAACATGCACCTTGCTGCAAAATGCAAAATCTCTGGTTTTCCAGCCCACCCTATTGGAAGGATAGGGAGCACAAGTGTTACCAACCTCTACCAAATAATACTCTTACCTGATTTTTTGAGCTGTGATAACTAGATTTTTTTTAACAAGTTATCATATTTTTTTTACAAAATTAATTACTTGTATGATAAATATTCAATCACAATAATTACTTAAGCCCTGCTTGAGACAAATATTTTGCCCGTCAGCTGAACTACTATAGTCCATGAAATGTTAAAGCCTCACTTATATAAAAATATAAAATTATGCTTCTATTTGGTGTGAATGGGAGAAGATTCTATAGCAATATTTTGGCACAGTAAGTATACACAGTTTAGAGGGTGGTTTTCCCCTTCCCAATTTGATTAATAGCGATAATTTTCATTTACTAAATTATCTTATTACGGTATTTGTAATTTTCTGACTATTCTTCTGTAAGAACATTAAACTGTATTTTCAGCTCTAATTACCAGCACTTCTCCTTCTGATTGCTCCTTGCACATCTGTCATTGAATTTATGTGCTATTGTTGTCTTTTTCCTCTCTCAGCATCCACATTTTTTGTACACCCAAAAGAAACAATTGATATTGTATTATGGTTGTTTTTCCTGGAGAGAAACGTGCCTGCAAATGAGTCTATTGACTGCTTCATTTTCAGGCAAGTTATCTTATAAAAAATTATGTGTGAGAACTGGTGCATTCATTACGGCTGACCTGCTGGGATATCAGCAATGTGGTAATTTAGGTTTTTTGCTTATTTTAAGCTCTGCATATAGCTGGCAACATATTTTGTTTATATTATTGATAAKAAGCAGTATTTGTCTGGCATCCTTCCAAGGGAAGCACACTGACATAAGTTTATTTTATATCTCAGAACATATGCTATGGGCTTTTTACACTCTTTCTTCAATATAATTTCAGGAGATCATTGCATCACATATACAAGTTTGCAAGTTTGAAAGGATGATGATAAGATAAAATTTCCGATGCCTTCTCATTCAATTACTGCTAATTGTTGTTATGTTCTGCTCGTCTGTGTGAAGCCTTGGTACCACAGAGAGATGGAGAAGGCCATTTTATACATGCAACACATTTGTGAAATGCAGAAACATCTAAAAATAAATAAGAAGAGATTTGGTACTGCATAAGGGGGAAGTATTTTGTGTGTAAGATAATTTTGTTTCGGCATTACCCAGGCAAGTCAGGACCTTGTGGGTTTATGCCTTACAGAGCATATCAGTGGCTAAGGCACCTGCCTCCCAGAAGCACTTATCTTGAAGGTGATGTATTCTCATCTTCCCCCTTCATAGCTCTGAAAATGAACCCCTCAGTTCAGTGGGATCAGATGGTAATAAATTCACATAATTACATACTTGTTAAGGAGGTAAAGGTTATTTTGTTTGGATAACGTGACTATAATTTATTTTGTCTGTAAGGTTTGAGTTTAAACAATATTAATGGTTAGTTAATGGCCTAATGAGTCAGCTACAAGCCATTTAGGCATGCAATGAACCTTTGATTTTCAGTGACTCCTCTAATGAAAGATCTATATGAGTGCCTGTCTACTGTCACAATAGAGATAGCAAGAGAGTCATCTAATCGATTGTGATGGTAAATCAATTGATCTGTAACCCTGTTTTCATACAGTGAAAAAGATATGGAGGAAACATTTTACTGTTCCCTTATTTCCAGCTGAATATCTATAAATAAAAGAGACAGTTCCCTATTTGAAAATATTCCCTTTATAACTGTGATTCAAAAGCGGGGAGAATCTGATTGATGTCCTATTTTATAGATGTGTCTGTTACTTTTGTCATTTCAGGAGATTTAAAGTTCTTAGAAATTAAATATATGATGCAGAACATCAGAGAGGCTTGCACTTCACTGTCATGTGTAAGGTTAAGGATTAAGATAAAGCTGATGTGTGCTCTACTTGTTCCTACCTCTGAACAACATCCAAAAAATGCAGCAAGATGATTTAGAAAGAAATTTGGAAATGCCATTTATAAAGAAAAAGTCTTTGAACYTTCTTTTAAATAGAAAATGTGTTAAAGAATGCTTTAAGACAGCAGTCTATKATATTGATGCTTCTTTTCTAGCCTGTTTCATGCTGTCCTGTGAGTTTCATTACATATTTTTCCTTTTGAATTTTGTCCTTAGAACACACAGATTTATTTTTTTTATTGCTGCTATAATCACAAACTATGAAAACACCAGCTATCACGAAGGTATATGTTGTTTCTTTCTAAGCACCTAATAGGAACTTATCCCTTTTTTTTAAACTAACTTCTTATTTTGGTTACCTGATTCTTCTCCTCTCTTCAGATACTTCRAAAAAAGGACAGTTTTTCAGAAATATTGGTCAACCTCTTCCTTTCCCCTTCAGAAAAAAAACAGAGATCTTTATGTAAGGCACCCCAGAAGGGGTTCAAAACAGCAATATGCTTAAGCAATATTTTTAAATTTGAGGCTTTCATCTTCTAAGCAATTCAGTTCAAGGATTTTTGATACTGTGGTTGACACAAAGTAGAGTATTCTATTGCTGCTGCATGCAACCTTGCAGCATGGGAGCTGCWGCCGCTCTTTTTGTTGCAGTGTTGCAGTGCCTCTTGCTTGAAAGGTTGGCTGTGATGCCCATATTGAAAACATCTGATAGGGACGGAGCCAAATTCAGCTTCCCTTTCCTTGCAGCTAGGAACCCTTGCTTTGTTAAATAGCTGACATTTGGCTTGGAGCTGTCACATGCAGGATAGATGGGCAGGGGATAAACGTTTGCTGAGCGTACAGAGCGGCGGGAAATGACGGTGTGAGTTTGTAACCCGAGGCAATGTCTGTGCTACAGAAGGTGCCTGCGACTGCCCAGCTGACACCGAGCYGCCTCTGTGCATACACATGAACTGCTTTTGCCATGCAAAATAGTGCTCAGCTTGCCTGCTAGGAATGGTCTCCAATCCATACCAGCTCAAGGTGAGAACTCTGGTAAAAAAAAAAATGGTACTTGGCCTAGGCAAAAGCTTTTCTGGGCCCACTTCAGTGAGTCAACAGTATAGACAGTGCTCCTTGACCCTCTTCAATTGAGGGTAGGCAGAGCCTGAATACTTAGAATCAGACACCAGAAGACATATTTGTTTGCCTCACACCACTTTTATAAATGCATTTAATAGTCAGATTTTCAAAGCGTTGCACCACATGATCAAAAGCAATCCTCCTTTTAGATGTCTGGGCATGCCAAGCCATATTCTCCTCACCTGCAAATGAATATACTGTCTGACCATATGACCACTCACTGACAACCCACAGTAACAGCCTGATCCAGCAGAACACATCAAATATCAGCAGTTTATAGATCTGATACCTCATGCAGAAACCTCTGACGACTCTGTCCCCTCTATTTCAAATCACAGTATCAGTTCCTCTGACAATGACAGTACKGTATCACTATTCAAATCACTAAAAGAGAGATTTAATATCTAAAACCAAATTTAAGTTGATAGGTGTTGCAGGGAAGGGTCATTATGGATTATTTTGATTATTTGTTTGCCTGCCAGTTGAAGTGACTTGCAGCCTGGAAATGATGACAACATGAGCATCTACTGGCTAACAGAAAGCCAAGTACTTCAACCCACAGACCTGTCACCCAAGGTTACTGCTTTAGCATTTCTGCTGATAGCAGCCATTGCTACAGATCACACCAGCAGATGTACAGTCCCACTTGCCATTTGTTCCCCAATACTGTGTGATACAGAAACTGATAGGAAAGAATGAACCCAAAATTATTCTTAGATGAAAGCACTGGAAAGCTACCAAAACTATTCCCCTATTTTTTTCCCCCAAAAACCTCTCTACTGTTCTRCTGAGGCTAAAAAATTTATGTCTGACTATTTGGTATAAAATCTAGCACAGCATACTTCAAGATTTATAGTTCCCTTTCCTTGGCTTTTAAGATGTGCCTTAGCTGTTTTCCATCTGGTCTTATCTCCCACATAGGATAAATTTGAATAGTATGATAAATTATATCCACTGATGTATTGTGGAAAATGTTTCTTCACGCATGAAAAGGTCACTTTTTAAGCAGGGAAACACAGGTACAAGTAATCCTTTTTTTCAAATGCACAATCTACTTCCTACTGATAGTGTAGAACTTGGAGAGGACTAGTGTCTGTATTTTCGGTTCAAGTTCAGATAATAAGGCTACAGATTTAATCTCCATTATTAGCCCTAGGTCAGACCCTTAGGGTCAAATCTGATCTCAAGGCTCAGCTGCCTAAGCATAGACATCCTATTGCATTTCATTTCCAAGACATAGGATTTGTACATTAATCTACTGAATAAAGCCATACAGACCTGGGATTTCTCCAGTTACATACAGTACACACCTAAAATTAGATAAATGTGTGCACGTGCGAGACAGCCATGAACCAGGGAAGATCAGAAGYGCATGTCAGGAGCCTGACATTCCCTCTGCACCTCTAGAGGACMTAGGTGCTTTACCATAGATGCCATATCTTCCAGTCCCATCTGAAAATCTTGGACTACATATGGCAGGACGGTTGCATGAAGTGTAATGAAAAAACAAGTGATAGGGGCAGAATTCAGATACGACACAAACATCTGCTGTCATGTTAGATACCACATGATTATGAGACTTTTGACCTCCTAGTTGATGTCAAACTGCTTTCCCAGAAGGACACAGGTCTCCCATGCTTCCTGCATCATATCCCTAAAGTAATTAATATGTAATGACCAGTTCAGATGTAGGAATTTAGGGCTTTTTCCTACCCACTTGTTTTCTGGGATAACTGAAGTGTTCTAGGACAGATGCATAGGATTTAGTGATCTGACATAAAACCATGATGTCTGAAGAAATTTGGCGCATAAACATTAGCATTTGCAGGGCATTCACTTGCTTGTGTAGAAAGCTGAGGCTAAAGAACCTTTAGTGGGTCTTGGTTACAGTGGTACTCTCTGTAGTAGTCCATGTTTGAACCAATAGATTAAATGATGTGAGCCTCACAAYGGCCTTTATCTTACATGGGGGCCTGCAGCTACAGGCACAGACCACCTTAAACAGTATAATATTTCCTTCCTTTGCCACAATGTACATAATTCTGGGACAGTGACTATTTTGCTGCTTAACTCAATAGGTCATCATTTCCAAATAGAAATATTACTATCTTCTAAATGCCATATTAAAAAAATTTACATTGATGTTTATTGCTCTTCAGATATTTCGGTTCATCAGACAGCACTAAAAAGCTGTGGACTTGGCTATCAGAAATATCAGTCAATATATTTATCTTTTCTGAAATAATCAGGTCAAGCACCTTATGAATATTCYACCTACTGTCACATAAAATGTGTACTGAATGTGCAGAAAACCAGTCTTWGGAACTGGCAGAGCAAAGTGAAAAGCACCAGTGAAAAGTGAATCATCTAAACACCTGACTAGATATTCCTTTTTGTATTTAGCTCTTACTAGGCTGGCCCAAAAAAAATTACATGCTGTTTCTTGGTACGCTCCAAGTTCTGTTATATTCAGGTGTATMTATATGAATAGAGAAAATCTTTTTTGATGTTAATACAGCATCAATTTATCCCTCAGAAAGATAAAAATAGTTTTAATCCATAAATGTTAACAGGTTTTCCTTATATTTTATAATTCCATTAATTTGGTCTTTTGCATTTAAATTTTTCTAGCCAATTAACTTAGCTAATGAAGTTTCTAGCAATATCAGAAAAGACTGTGCTTAGCTAATTCATGAGCCTTTTTTGTAAAAGTGTAGCTCAAAGAAACTGATCCAATTATCCCCCCTCATGGATCTCTCCCTCACCTTTTTCTCCCCCCAGTGCTCCACTTCATCCTTTTGTTTTTGAGGAAAGGGCAATGACATGTAAGAAGAAATAGTAGCTCATCTGTTATTGATGAAGAAGCAGTACGTAAAGATAACCTGCGATCTCCCGGAAGACCACAGTGAAGTCAGATGGCACTCTCTGATTTGTATTCTCATTTCATACTTATCCTCAAGGAGTCAGAACTTCATCTCACACAGAAAGTTCTTCATTTTTATTAAGTTTTGTTCAAGTTGTTCTATACYTTTTTGTTCAGAATTTCACTGTCATCTGCCAGCAGAGACCTCCTTTTATACGACAAAACTGTTGTTACCTCTTTGAAAAGAGATGTTAATTGGAAATACCACTAAGATATTAGAGAAGCAAAACCCAGCAGTTCAGTCTCACTAGTTAAATCAGTGCAGCTTTTATCAGGGTGGTGGGTTSACCTTGGCTATGTTCCAGGTGCCCACTAAGCTGCTCTATCAGTCCCCTTCCTCAAGAGGACAGGGCAGGCAGAAGAAATTATAAGAAGCCTGTGGGTTAAAATAAGGAAGGAGATCACTCAGCAATTATCATAACAAGCACAACAGAYTGAGCTTGGGGAAATTARTTTAATTTATTGCCAATCAAATCAGAGTAACATAATGAGAAATAAGAAAAAAATGTAAAATATTTTTACYCCACCCTCCATCATTCCCAGGCTCAGCTTCACTCCTATGTTKCCTTCCCCTGAGTAGCTCAGAGTGATGGGGAGTGGAACATGCAGACAGTTCTGTCACTCCTTCTTCCTCACACTCTTCCTCTGCTCCAGCATGAGGTCCCAGGCATAGGACAGTCTTCTACTAACCTGCTCAATGTGAATCCTTCCCACAAGCTGCAGTTCTTCCAGAGCTGCTCCATCATGAGCCCATTCCATGGGCGTCAGTCCTTCAGGAACATTGTTCCAGTTTGGTTCCACCCCCCACGATGACAGGTCTTGCCGTCAAACCTTCTCCAGTGTGGGCTCATCTCCACAGGTTGCAGTTCCTGCAGGAGCCTGCTCTGGTATGTGCCCTCYCACAGGCTACAGCTTCTTTCAGGGCAWATCCACATGCCCCCRTGTGAAATCCTACATGGGCTKCAGGTGGATACCTGCTTCACCAGGGACTTACATGGGCTGCAGGGGAATAGCCAACCTCACCATGGTCCTCAMCATGGGCTGCAGGGGAATCTCKGCTCCAGTCCCTGGAGTACTCCTCCTCCACATTAGTGTGTGAAAATCTGTTTCTCTCATATATTTTCACTCTTCCAGCTGCTGTTGTGCAGCAGTTTCTCTCCCTCTTCAATATGGCGTCACAGAGGRGCTGGTTTACACACACTAACCACCACAATAGAGCCCAGCCCTAGGACCCCATGTTAATTAAAGTCCAAGTGAAAGTTTCCAATTCCTCTTTCATTCTCAGATTATAGCTTGAACAGGATGCCTCTGTAAAGGGATCCCTTCCCAATGACATCCATACCACCCATCAGGTGAGTGTTCTATCACTTAATTCTGGTCAGTRGTCTCTTGATTTCTACTGGTTTGCACTGTCACTGAGTTGAAGTTATCTCATTTTCTTGGATATGTTTCCTTGATCCTTTTTGTCTTCATTCCTCTCCCATCTGCCAGATGCAGYTGGTTGTGTGACTCTAGCTCTATGAGCTAGAGTCCCTTTTATGTTTTTTTAGGGACTCCTGTTCATATACAGAAGGGATTTTTTTATGAGGACTCTTCAATACCTCCTCAATTGCCATTGAATTATCACAGTTTTGTAAAATATTACAGTTTTAAGAAGAGCTCTCAGAGAACGTGTTTGTCAATGTGTSGTTGAGCCTGTTTTCACAATGGTTTTGCCCACTGTTTTTAATGAATGTATAAGAGAAAGAGTACCAGAACACCTAAACAAAGGATTAATTCCAGAATCAGGGTAACCCATTCTATTCAAAGAAGCTCATCTTATCTTTATAGAAGATCATCTTAATCCAATAGTAAAACATTGAAAAAGTCTTGTGGCTAACACTTCTGCACTGCGAAGTATAATGAGAGAAGGCACAGCCAGATACACAGACTGGGGTTGGCCATGCCACCTGCCCAGCACCAGTCTGTGCATCTAGCTGTGCCTTTTCTTGTYATACTTTCCCAGCCCCAGTATCAATTATGTTTTTCTCAGTGACCTTTTATTGCAGGATAACAAGTTTTAATCTCCAAGGTAGGATTGACAGAGTACTGCAGGGTAAACAATGGTCGATCTAAATGATTTTTCTTGGGAAGACATTTAACATGAAAGAGGTAGATCCAGTCATACTTTTCTGCAACCTTTACAGCAATACCAGAAGATAATAACACAGAATACAGACTTTGTTGTGAGAGTGCACTTTTACCAACATTGCACATCCAAACTGGATTGCATTCTGGTTGCTATTGGTTGAAACAATCTGGCTTGTGCTGTATTTTCTTGTACGTCTTTTTGTATCACAAATACAATTTTTTGTAATTCATCCATCTCCATCTAAGGTGCTGGTCRTAATGAGGACAAAGGTCATGGGAACAACTGAAATGTCTGCCTGCCAAATACTGTTTCTGCTGGTGACAAACCTGGAGTTTAGTGAGGGGCATTTCTAATATTTCATARCACTATTTCTAAAACTTCAGGTCATTTCAAGCCTACCTGACTACAAGTTTAAGCATTATTATTTTTGAGAGTCCTACTCATTCTTTTTACAAATCCTGGGGACTGTGGATGATATGAAATGTTTAGGTGTCACTGTATTCCTAAAATGTCACAGATATTGTTTAACATTCATGTTGAAAAATGAGAACCTCTATCTGATTCTATGGTTTCAGGTGTTCCTTATCTGGGAATCATTTCATGGGTTTTGGCAATCATAMCCAGTAATGAACAGACCCCTTCAGAGAGATTCTTAAAAAACAAGATTTGACTAACCCGTGTACTAAGGCACAATATTCAAAACCCTGTGCATACAGATGTTGTCAGTGTATCTTCTAGGGAGCTTAGGTATCACAATTATCACTGTTACAGCTTGCTGGCACCCAGCATTCCCCAAGGAACAATTACTACATTCTTGACATTAACATACACTAGTGTTGGAAATATGAAGTGTAAGACAGGATGTTTGCTGTCTTTTATAATATCCTATTTCATCACCCTTTCTAATAATGCTTYGGATAATGCACTCATGCAGAAGAATGGACTTTGGCCACACTGTTTAGCKGGAAACTTCTCTGTATTTCCTGAATAGAGAGGTAAATATCTGGAAGTGCCACAGAACTGTGTCAGTCAAAAGAAGCTATATATAACAATCTTTGCATTCCCTGACTGACTTGAACTTAGTTTCTTGTTTTTTAAATGTGAGATTTTGGAAACCTGTAATCGTGAGCCAARTTTAAAAGTACAAACAAGTTCTGGATGCATTTAGAGGTGCAGAAGTCCTGAACAAAAYCCAGTAAAAGCAATGAAGTTTATTAAAATTCATACCTTGAGCAGAGAAATGCTCTGCAGGCTTGAGGAGGAAAAAAATTCCAAAGAAGTAAGCCCAGAAATCTTTCATTGGGTGTCACTAGGTTAGTGAGCATCACTAGCAGACTTTCCATAAGACTCAGAGGTATTTTAAGCAGCCCAAAACAAGCTAAAGGGCTTTTTTTTCCAGTGCTCATCTAGATGCACTTCTTGTTGAAGGTTGATAGAATTCTCTCACTGTCTCTATTTCTTCAATGTTAAAAATTGTTTTGAGTAATTACATACTAACAATAAAAATATTCCAAAAGKGTCTTAAAACATAGATTACTATGAAATACCTTTGAGTATTAAGATAAACAAAAGGATAGATMTACAATTCACAGGAAAGTGAATTATTAAAAAGCTAAATTATTAAAAATTCTTTACACAGCCTTACATTTAGCAAATTTGAGATTTGGTTTTAATATCAATAATTCCCCTTAAAAAGACACTTGTCAGGGAGTATTGCAGAGAGCATCTAAGATGTATTTTTAATTTGAAACTATGACTATTTGAAACTATGACACTATAGTGTACCAGCATTAATTCTAAAAGTTAGTGTTCAGTTCATCTGTTCAAAGAAAGATATATCCACGTGGGTCCAATCAACATGACTTACTTTTTTAATTTCACATATCAGCTACCTGAAGCAATGAACTAAACTAAGTGGTTCCCTGCTTTCCTCAGGCTGCAAAATGTTAAGAACAGAAAGCATTACACTAATTACTTCAACAAAAAACAAATTACTGACACTAGTAACCTTCCATAGAGCTAAATWGATGCAGAAGTTAATAAGAGTACTGAGACTAGAAAAGTCTAAAATTACTATAACAAAAAATTGGATGAAGCCCTCCAGACCACCTGCTCTGGGAGACATAAAAGCACTGAAGTTGCTGTTTACTCATTTTAAGTTTGTCTATAAGAATATCCCATATCAATAAGGAAATTAATATGGGAGGTTGRGTTATAACTGTTGATACAAACAACTGGAGGTGTTTTCTCACTCACTTTGTCCTTCACTGGATGTTCACTGGTCCTTTTGAAGCAGCCAATTCAAACATACAGAGTGCCAGTCAGAAATACTTCTGATGTTCCTTTGAGACTGTTTGTAAGATATTTATACATCACAGCTTGTCTGTTACAGACTAGTGGATATAAGATCAGTAAGGCGTCTTGCAATGGTTCACATTGCTGGCAGCTCTTGCTTGACTAGAAAACTTACAAGAGCCTTAACTGAGTGAAGAACTAGGATTCCACATACAGAGGAAGTGTTGGAAATTTAGACTATGCCTTCAGAAATCCATCATGTGCTGATTCGTTGTGTATAGCAAGTAACAGAAGAAGGAATACTGGAAAAGTGAGTTTTAAAAATCAATTTGTATCTTCTTTATAGCAAATTGATTCTTTGCGGTTTTTAAAACCAAACACACACACACACAAAAAAAAAAGGAAGAAATCACAGAAAAATGATAAAGAGATCATCTTTGGGTTATTCAAAATTCTCGGGAGAAAGAGATGTGAAGAAAGTGTTTGAAATGGTAACAGAATTTCCTAGTAATAGCTAATTACTGGCTATTTCAGTACCATACTTTTTAAATTTATCCTGTTACTGTCATTCAGACTAAAGTATATATGAAGAGACAGTAGTCCCTCAAATATGCTAAACCTAGTTAAATAAGTAGATTTCTGGTTGTTTATCTTATTGGTTTTTTCAGCCTAAAAATTAGGCCTGGCAGAGTTGGTCAAACTGTTCATTCAGCRAAGGGAAAATCAGATCACTGTACAGTCAAATAAGAATTGCACAAAATTCAAATACCCAAATGGTAAAACCATTTGTATCATGTTTATCTGTTACAACTTAGTTTTAATACTTCTGTTGCATTTAATTCCTGAAACTTTTTCAGGTAATTGTTGCAATTTTCCCATCACGCTTTCTTAAGGTTAACACATTAACATCCTCATCCTCTACAAGTGTGATTGTGTCACCTTTGAAAGATATGCTGCTGTTGGATTGTGCCCCTCATCATTTACTTCACTGTAGCAAAACGGGTGCAGGTTGCATGCAGCTCTTATAAAGAAGCAGTGGAACATTGCAATCTTGTTTTCAAGACCTTAGACTCTGCATGGGATCCMCCAGACCGAATGTGAGACTGGGAATTTTTATCTCCTCTTGGTCCCCCCAGGCTCCTTTTACAGCCCCTGGAGAGAAATCATAACTTCTTGAGCACACASTTCCTAAAGCAGACCTCTAAAATAGATGGGATGAATTGCCTCTAGAAGTGGCTGCTGCTTTCAGCTCTCTGTAAAGGGATCCCAGGTGACAAGTTCAGAAGTAGGTGGTTGATATTAGGAGGTGTCAATGCCAATGTAATTGTRGAGATGAAGGAAAAAAAATAAAAGAAAAAAAACCCCAAACATCAGGTGTGAAATTTTTAATAAGTGGGATTAGTATGCCACTTTGAATTTGGAATAAAGAGCTGAAATATTTTAAGTTGCTTTTGGTGCTTATGTATGGATGTWATATATTTAAACACCTTTATGAGCAACCAGTTGGAGATCTATCAATGTCATTTCTGCACATAAAATTGATCATTTTAGTTGTAGATTTCTAAATTCTGTTTAAGTTCCTTTCTCTAGTTTTTCTTAGGGTCAGCCAACCCACAGGAAATACTACCTTTAGGCACTAATGAAGAATATAAAACATCCTAATTTGGTGGTTGAGATGTGTGTATTTTGGGAACTGCAATTAGACTACAGGAAATCTTAAAGGCAAGAGGAAAACCAGAAGAGCTAACGCTGAAATAATTTATTGGAGTCAGCAAGTTGATTAAAAATAATACTTTTTTATTYTCATGAAAGGGAAAGCAGTAATGAAATCATGGGTTCAAGGGCTAGTGGATGTAAGATCAGTAAGGCATCTCACAATGTCAGAACTGGTAGTGCTGTGCTTCTTTATCTGAAGGTATTGCAGCTACAAGGGAGAAAAATAGGTGAAATTTGATGAGAGATCAGCTCCCACAGAATTTGACTGCTGGCAATGAGCTGAGCTTGGCAAGTAATTTAATGAAGTTGCCTGATGCCCAAAGAAACTAACTGCAGTAAAAACTGGCTGAAGAGATTCACTTCAGAAAGAAACCTCTCAAAGCAATGATATTTAGGGAAACACAAGTGGATTGGATCTGTGCTGTTGCCAAAAATGTATAGCCAGACAGCATCATGATGGTCAATATTTACACAGGTACAGGTCTTCAAAGGCACATGCCTAGAAATGATCTTACAATCCTGATTGATTGATGCTCTGATCCCCAGTCCCTGAAGTGCTGCTGCTGGAAATGATATACAAATACCGTGGTCTGTGTTAGCTCAAAGTGCCGGCAGGTAAGCCGGGTACAGCATTTTGGGAATGTATACAGGCACCAGCTGCTACTTGCTATCTATTCTTTAAACCATCTGGTTTGGAGCACACACTATAGAGCACAAAATTCTGTTTATTGCTTGATCAATTCTGCCATCTAATGACTGCCTTCAGACAGTGCTTTCCATTACCGGTACATGCTAGTTTTTAACTGAATCAGACTTTCTGCTATCTGGCATATATTTCTGCTCCATCTCAGGTTCTTTAGCAGAGCTTGTTGTGCTCCCATAAGAGATATAACCATCCTGCAAAAATGTAATTTTTCCTGTGGCTTCTTTACTCCAGAAAGTGAAGAAGGTAGGTTCCCTGCAGTGCTGTGTGACTGCAGCTCAGAGGAGATGCTGCTATGAGTCAAGACCACCTGGTAAGTAAAATCCAAAAAACTTCAAAGACCCTCCAATACCAAAATCCCAGGAGRAGACTCCCTCAGGACTTACTGTGGCTTTGAAGGCAGACCCCCCCCTTTTAATCCTCGCCCCTTCCTTATTGGAAAGCTGGAGAAATACCTCCCACTGTGCCTCAGGCTGATTAAAAAAACACACAGGGAAAAAATGAAGTGATTATTTGTACTCACAAAGAAACWATATGAAATGTACATGATTATTCCAATTTTTTTTATTTTTCATACGTATATTTTTAAACATACATTTATCTCCCACAAAAATATACATTTTAGTTGCACCAAGATTTTTTTTTAATGGGCTGCTTGCAGACAGAATGTGATGTGCTGATGGATTTGCAGTAAWAAAATACAGTCACTCAGCTGCAAATACCATCCTTCACTTCCCATACTCTCTCTTTCCATAACTGCACACTTATGGGGAAGGATATGCTTTAATATGTTAGAAATAGCAAAAATTAGTTAATGTATGAGTTTTTCTAATAATGAGAGAAGTAAATTTATCTTTTCTTTTCTTTTCTTTTCTTTTCTTTTCTTTTCTTTTCTTTTCTTTTCTTTTCTTTTCTTTTCTTTTCTATAGAACACTATGCTCAATGAAATTTTATTTCTGCTTGAAGGATTCACTGCAAAAAAGATAGTTTTATATATTTGTGTAGTTGGTTATAGTTGGCTTCATAGGATCTTGAAGATGAAAGATGTGAGAGTTTTTCTATAAAAATAAATGTTTAGAAATTATAAATATTTGCTGAATTATTTTTTTAAATTACGGTTTCCAACAAGCATTATTCCTTCCATTGTGAAAACATTGTGAGAGGGCAAAATAGTAGGAATGGAGTAATATTTTTTCACATTTACTCACATTTTCTGACCTTTATTGTAAAACTACACCACCTATTAGAGAAGCAGCAGCCTCTGACCGACATAGTGCAGTGTTTCATGTGTCCTAACCTGCCAGGCCACTATGGCTTCTCAAATCAGAAGCCCCCTARAAGACTTGAAAGACCTGGAAATCTCCTACAAATGCAATAGAAAGCATGTAAAAGGAGAGAATCTGTAGCACAGCTACTGGCATTTTGATTTGGTGGGTGTCCAAATGTCTGAGCTCACCAGAGTTGCTGTGCACACCTGGAGGTGCAGTTGATCAAATAGAATAAGCAGAAAGTGAGACGCTGTTTTTAAAATCGTATCAGAATTGGTGGAAGCAGAAATCCAAAGTTGATAGCACCTCAGTCTTTCTTGTGTAACTCCTGAAATATGTATGCTACCAGCAAAGCAAGGCCTTTTACTAAAACACTGTCTCCCTCTGTCTGCAAAATTGGGTCCTAAGATATACTGTTTCTTGAGTTAGAAGGGAAAATCTACATGCCAAGAGGTAAGACAAAGAAATACTGAGAAAGAATGATAGGTCTTTAGTGAACAGAAAATCAGTAAAAGAAATCTTGATTTACTTCTCATCTCAGATAATTTGCCAGATATAACATTAGTTTGTTGAGAGAGTTAGTCTTCCAGGATTTTCCTGAATTCTACCATGAAGCATATTCAGCATGTTCGGKGGCTATATCTGACCAATGCACTGTATGTATTAAGCTGACATCAAGTGTGATTATCATACGTGGTCAGGCCAAATTTCAATAAATTAACTAAATTTCAGTAGTTCAGGCAATGAACCCTCCTGATGTGGAAATATCTGTTATATTCCTTTATCCTAGGTAAAAAATTATAAAGGAGAACAAAAAAGAAGAAGAAAATAAATTTATGCTTTACCAAAAACATGACAGAGCTCTCTGAGGTGCTCCTGATAGATTATTACCTAGTAAATGCACATCATGGGTCTTTTCCAGAGCCAAGTCACAACCCAGAAGCTGACTCTGTGACCCAAAGTTCAGGTGTCCATAACCTAAAACTGTATTCACCAYGTGTTTACCCATTGATTCCTGRAATAAAACATCTTCCTTGTTCCTGGGCTGTGTAGATAAAAAAGCAGAGGAGACTGGGTATCAATGGCTGCTCCTAATCACAGATGATTCATCAGTGCTTATGAAGCAAACCAAACAATATCCAAGCAAAGGCCAGGAAAAAATTAGAGCAATAAAGGACTTGACCRGGYCAATAAATTAGAGAAATAGACAAAATTGTTGTCAATGATTTTGTTGTATCTTTTTTATTTTTCCATCCCTGTAACTGCAGTGACTGTTTTGGTTTACAATTACTGCAGAAATAACACAGCAGAAAGCCTTGCAGATTTATCCCTCTCTTTGCAGATTTATCCCTCTCTGGCTGCAGGATCACACTAGAGTTCGACAATGACAAAATCAAGGCTTCCAGTGTCAGTGACTGATGCTTTTCTATCCCTTCAGCTTTGCTGATCCTGCTGATTTGTATTTTAACAGCAACTCTTGCTGTAATTCAGCTTAAAAAGAACACCTCTCCGTGAAGGGCTTTTTAACTGTAGAGTAGGTGGAATCACAATCTGCAGGCACTCCAGCAATTTACGATATGATATTACACCTCATTTCAATAGTGACTCATTTAGTCTAGTAGGCTAATAGTGATTTGCATCAACCTTTCCACCTTCATCAGTTCATTGCCTGGTTTTACAGTCCTACCCACAGATGATATTTTACTTTCTTATCTAGGCTGGTAATTGTTTCATATTATGCAAGGGACATTCATGGAAGGTTTAAATTCAATGTAGACTCAGAGAATAAATGAAAACAGTAAAATTAGTTATAGATAGCTTAATCCATGAAAATGYAATTTTTTCAAATGGTCTCTAGGTAGAAATAAAGTTTGTCCCTTTTTTTTAAGCTGAAATTCCAAGGGTGTTTTTGTTGGGTTTTTTTCCCAAATAAAAGTGCAGTCTTTTCCTTTAGAAACATTGAGATTTTTTTATCAGTTCTGGTTTTGACAAGGTTGGAAAAGATATCAGCTGAAATACTTAATAGATCACATGAAAATAGAAAATATAATACTACACTGCATAACAGAATATAAAAACCAAATTAAAGTAAATTAGGAAACTGAAAGAATTTTTCATTCTTTAAATGAAATATCTAACAAAGAACAAGGAAAATATTTGCACACTGATGAGAGAAAATGAGAGRGGAAATAATCCATTTATTTTTTACCTTTTGAGAAATGTCATCAAAATACATTTTTTTTCTGCAGTATTTCCCAAAAAAMCATATGGTATGAGGGTGGGTGGAGRGAGTGTTTAGAATTCCTCTCTGAAGGACAGATGCTTTGGCCAACCTTGCTTACGGTCAGTATCCATTATTAAAAGAGACATTCATAGGTAAGGATTCTACATGTAAGATAAGGATCCAGCAGCATGAAGAATAGAGACTGAATCAGCCCCTAAGAATTCATAGCTTTATATTTTCCAGGTACAAGTCATAAGCAAGGATGCAAAAGTCTGTACCAGTAACAGTGACCGCCAGTAGTGGAATCAGAAGAGCCACTATATGTGACTTTTCCTCCAGGTATCACTCTCAGCTTGAGGCAAACTGACTCTCTTACCCAGGAGAGTTTTTTGAAACTCCAGAGAAAAGTGCTGGTGTTTTCATTCTTGCATGCTYCASTAGGACAGATAAGCTTTTCATTTTCATACTGGTCTCATTGATTTTGTAAGCACTGTAGAAGTAGATTTTGATGCTTGGACAGTCTAGGGCTCTCCCCAGGATTTAAAATGTCTTACCTATTTTCTTGGTTAGGCTCCTRCATTTCTGTTTCTTCCTTTCACTTTATTACCCTCTTTGATGTTCCCTAATCTTTGTTGACCTTTTGAATGCTCCCCTGAGGACTGGAGATTCATCTYAGGACCTAATCACTATTTTCTGATGGCTCTCCAGCCTTCTTAAATGTCCCCTAACTGCTACCAGCTCAAGCATGTACACTGTGAAGCTCTCCTGCTCATCCACTTTCCTTCTTCATAGAATAGTTTCCCTGCCTATTTYGCAGCTTCCCTCTGCCTGTATATATACCCATGGGACAAGGTGTCTATAAAGAGGTGGAGAGCCTGAGGGGATTCCTGGTAAATTGGCTAGTATTCAGGAGTCAAGGTCTTGGTAGGCAGAAGSCCATGAGAAAGGACAGAGAAAAGACATAGATGGAGAATAGAATTTATATGAAACTGACAAACAAATAAACAAGAAAAAAGYGGAGATATATATTTCTACAAAAACTAGATCAAGATGGATGAACAGCAACAAAATATAAAGAATGACACCTCCTCACTGTTAAGCCTTGTTAAAATGCAAC